>JADEYB020000015.1:38160773-38227068 GCA_015832495.2 Alces alces
GCTATGACCAACCTAGACAACATATTAAAAAGCAGAGACATTACTTTGCCTACAAAGGTCTGTCTAGTCAAAGCTATGGTTTTTCCAGTAGTCATGTATGGATGTGAGAGTTGGACTATAAAGAAAGCTGAGCACCAAAGGATTGATGGTTTTGTACTATGGTTTCGGAGAAGACTCTTGAGAGTCCCTTAGACTGCAAGGAGATCCAACCAGTCCATCCTAAAGGATATCAGTCCTGAATATTCATTGGAAAGGACTGATACTGAAGCTGAAGTTCCAATACTTTGACCACCTGATGTGAAGAACTGACTCATTGGAAAAGACCCTGATGCTGGGAAAGATTGAAGGCAGGAAGAGAAGGGGATAACAGAGGATGAGATGGTTGGATGGCATCACTGACTCAATGGACATGAGTTTAAGAAAGCTCCGGGAGTTGGTGATGGACAGGGAAGCCTGGCGTGTTGTAGTCCATGGGGTCGCAAAGAATCAGACATGACTGAGCAACTGAACTGAACTGAATAAACACCCTTTAGATGTTTATATTAGAATCTAAACTTCAACTTCAAGAACCTATAAGAGAAAATTTAAAAAAAAGTAAAATAGTGAAGAAAAAGAGCAGAAATCAATGAAATAAAAACAAACAATAATAGAAAAAAAAACAATGAATCCAAAAGCTGTTCTTTTAAAAATCAATAAACTTCTAGCCAGACTGATAAAAAATAAATAGAAATTGCAAATTACCAACATCACCAACAACAGGAGATACCTCTATAAACTCTACTGATGCTAAAAGAATAAAAGGACATTTTGAGTATCTTCATGCTTATTAATTCAACAACTTAGATGAAATGAACAAATGTCTTTAAAGAAACACACTTCCAATCTACTCAAGAAGAACTAGATGACCTGAGTAGTCAAATAGCTATCAAATATTTGAATAGAAAATTAAACACTTCCAAAAATGAAAACTATTAAGCATATAATGTTCAATGGTTAATTTTACTAAGCATTTGAAGAAGAAGGAAATAAAAGACATTCTAAAGCATTAAGCTGACACCAAAATCAGAAAAAAGGTGCTGAACATAAAAAGAAAGAAAAGTAAACATAGATGAGAACATAGATGCAAAAATCCTTAATAAAATACTAGAAAAATCAAATTAAGAAATATGTAAAAATCACAATTTATCGTAATTCAAGTAGGGTTTATCTTACAAACACAAGGCTGGTTCAACATTTGAATATTCATCAGGGTAATTTGCCATTATCAATAGAATTTAGAAAACATGATCATCTTAATCGATTTAGAAAAATTGTTTGACAAAATTGAACCTCCAATAGTGATTAAAGGAAAAGTGAAACTGGAAGTCGCTCAGGCGTGTCCAACTCTTTGGGAACCTACGGGCTCCATGGAATTCTCCAGGTCAGAATACTGGAGTGGGTAGTCTTTCCCTTCTCCAGGGGATCTTCCCAAGCTAGGGATCGAAGCCAGGTCTTCCGCATTGTAGGCAGATTCTTTACCAGCTGAGCCACAGGGGAAGCCCAAGAATACTGGAGTCTGTAGCCTATCCTTTCTCCAGTGGATCTTCCTGACCCAGGAATCAAACCAGGGTCTCCTGCATTGCAGACGGATTCTTTACCAACTGAGCTATCAGATTAAAGGAAAAAAAAAAAACCAACAACTACAACTCTCAAAGTCGGAATTAAAAGGTACTTAATTTGCTAAGCATACATGCTGCATGCTAAGTCACTTCAGTCGTGTCTGACTCTTTGCGACCCCCTGGACTATAGCCCGCCAGACTCCTTTGTTCATGGGATTCTCCAGGCAAGAATACTGGGTGGGTCACCATGCCTTCCTCCAGGGGATCTTCCCAACCCAGGGATCGAACCTGCATCTCTTAATGTCGCCTGCATTGGCAGACGGGTTCTTTACCACTAACGCCACCTGGGAAGCCCAAACTTGCTAGCAGGCATCTGTAAAACACCTACAACTAACATTTTATTTAAGATGAAAGACTGAATGCCTTCCTCTAAAATGAGGAACAGAGCAAAGGTGTCTTTCTTACTGTTCCTATTCTGGAAGGCCAAGCTGGTGCAGTAATAGAGGAGAAAGAGACCAAGGGCATACAGATTGAAAAGGAAAACAAAGCCAAAAAAGCTCTCTAATCACTGACAATATTACTGTCCGTGCAGGAAATTCCCGAGTTTACTTAGAACCGAGATTAGCAAGATCACAGGATACAAGATCAAAATATTTTGAAACACAAGCAATGGAGAACTGGAAACTGAAATTAAGAATTCAGTATCAGTTACATGGCAGTTAAAACATGAAATAGATAGAAATTTAACCAACTATAGGCAAGATCTGTATGCTGAAAATTGATGAAAGAAATAGAAAACTCGAGAGTCCCTTGAACAGCAAGGAGATCAAACCAGTCAATAAAGGAAATCAACTCTGAATATTCATTAGAAGGACTAGTGCTGAAGCTGAAGCTCCAACACTTTGGCCACATGATGTGAACAGTTGACTCATTTGAAAAGACCCTGATGCTGGGAAAGACTGAGGGAGGAGAAGGGGATGACAGAGGATGAGATGGCATCACCAACTCAATGGACATGAGTTTGAGTAAACTCTGGGAGACAGTGAAGGACAGAGGAGGCTGGCATGCTGCAGTCCATGGAGTTGCAAAGAGCTGGACACAGCTGGGTGACTGAACAGCAGCAGCAAACTGGAAACATCTCCAAAGCCCTTCAGCTGCTGGAGAGGAAAACCACACTGGCCTGTCCACGGATGGACCGCTGCTCACAGTGAAAGGGGAGGAGCCGCTCTTTCTTGCCAACAATGCGGACAGCCTTAGTGCCAGACGCGGGGAAGGGCCAGACTCAACCGGCTACATGGCAAGCTGGGTTTTCCCATTTTTATGATTCCTGTAAAAGGGGAAGCTGGAGGAGAGGAAACAACCGCGCCAAGGGCTGGGGGTGGGGGCAGAGCTCTGCTCTCAAGGTAAGGCAATTATACCCCAGTAAACCTGGCTTTAAAAAGGCTGCAGATCCTTGATGCCTTTTCTCATGTAGAGGTGGTGTTTGAGGCACTTCAATGCAAACTGAGCAAGAGAATATGACCCAGGCCTTAATAAACTAGCAGCTTCCACGCCTTACCTCTAGAACCGTCCTTTCTGCAAGTCCTGAGAGGAGAAAGGAGTCTGCTGTCTCTGTGGCCACCATGCTGGAGTGGCTGGTGTGGGGCCGGGGGGCAGCCCCAGGGTGACTGGCCTGCTGGCCTTCTGGTCAGGGCACCCACACTCTCCCCTCTCCTGACCCTCAGCGGCCAGCCCAAGGTACCGCCTCTCCGCATCCCATTCCCAGCCCATAAAACCACGAGATATGGTACAGCGGTGCTGCCTGCAAGCTCCAGGTTTTTCTGCGGCAATGGGTTGCCCGGACAATTTCCCCTGTGTGAGAGAGGACGGAAGGGGGTGGGAGGGGAAATAAGGAGGGAAAAGGGACAAAATAATATGAAGAGCAGTTGGGAAAGAACTGAAAAGGGCCGTGACTCCTCGGAGAGCTCACGTCCTCATTCTTTGCAGGCTTAGTTCTGGGATTTCCTTTCCAATTACCGACTCTGAAGTTCCATAAAACTTTCCAGTCAAATGTGGTTATATTCTCTAAAGCAAGACCATACCAATCGAACACTTTAAGAAAACGGGCATTTTGCATAAACTAAATGAGCAATAACTTCCTGCCGTTCCTTACTTTGCTTTGCATCATGTAGCAGCCACGCTGAGAGGCCCTCTCACCAAGGTCAGCACCCCCCCCCCCCCCCCCCCCCCCCCCCCCCCCCCGGGGCC
This sequence comes from Alces alces, assembly GCA_015832495.2. Taxonomy (NCBI): domain Eukaryota; kingdom Metazoa; phylum Chordata; class Mammalia; order Artiodactyla; family Cervidae; genus Alces; species Alces alces. Next base: position 38,164,619 of record JADEYB020000015.1, read on the forward strand.
CAGATACCAGGCGTCCCGGCCTGGCTGACCCAGCTAAGAAGTCAAGCTCCCTTCTCCTCTCGTCAAAGCTCACAATTCTCCGCAGCTCTCTTCTGCTCTCAGATCCTTCAGCATCTCTTTCTCCTAATTACTGTCATCAGAAGTGACTCACAAATTTGTGGACAATGGGATTAAAAATTCCCTCAAGTGAGAAAAAGACCTACAGCCGGTAAATCCTTCTTGACAGAGCTTCAAATAAAGAAGCTGCTATGGTGGAAAGGTCTTAATTACGGAGGAGGGTTACATAACCCCAGCCTTCCAGGAAAGGCAGGGCTCAGCCCCTGAGGAGCCGCTGCTCTGCAGGAGGGTGGAGGCCCACGCATCCAGAGCTGGGCTGGGCCTGCGACCCTCCTGGGAAGCTGTGAGGCCTCCGGGGGCATTCTCTCCCCAGATAATTAGCACCTGAAGTGCCTCTTTCCAGGCCGTGAAGAGCCCTGGTGAAGTGACAGGGATTATGCTTTTCTGTGATTTTCACTGCTCAAAAAAAAAAAAAAAAAATCCATTTTCACCAGATAATTCCCCCCAGACCCCAGTGAGGACACACGACCTAAATTCCCTGGACACTGTCTCAGTTTTCACAGTCAGGGACAAGGAGCCCTGTGGGGAAGCCCCCAACTCTCCGGGGCACCTAGCAGCCAGCTTTTGTGAATGGAGAACAGCACGAGTGGCTTTAGACACAGAAGTCCTCTTCCTCCTGGAAACGTTTGCAAGTTGCAGATAACACAAAGGCCTTTTCCGGTTCCTGAGGATGGATTTCTTGGTGTGGCCAGTAGAGGGCGGAGTGGGGGTACAGTGGTCCTGTCAGGGTGCCGCCGCTGGGGTCCCCCCGGGCCGGGAGATGCTGTCAGCTTTTCATTGTAGTAAACCACTTTTTATGGCCACTCAAAAATATACAACTGTTGAAATTACATTTGAAAACTATACGTGTGCATTACATACATTGTTGAAGTGTGCATTCTTAGTCATATCCAGCTCTTTGTGAACCCATGGACTGCAGCCCACCAGGCTCCTCTATGGAATTTTCCAGGCAAGAATAGTGGAGTGGGTTGCCACTTCCTCCTCCAGGGGATCTTCCTGACCCAGGGATTGACCCGGCGTCTCTTGCGTTGGCAGGTGGATTTCTTTTTTTTTTTTTAATCACTGAGTCACAGGAGTATTTAAAAATAATAACCCACATGAGTAAATCAACTCATTAGAAAGAACTACAGGATTTGACAGCTTCAAATAATTTATTTTTTAAATTATTCTGGATAAGATAGTATATAACTGTTACGAATTTTCCAGAATTTTAATCCTTAATTAAATAAAAAGGAAAATATCAATATTTCTTACTGCATGCTTCTTATTTTTTTCTGATTTTTTTAACCCGATTTATTTGAAAAGTTTAAGAATGTGTTCAATCACAACTTTTTGAAAAGCTGATTTCTGAAGTTACTACATACATACAGTCCGCTTTGTTATTCTTTATATTTAAACGTGTTGCTGCTATTCAGCCGCCAAGTCATGTCCAACTCTTTGTGACCCCAAACACTGCAGCAAGCCAGGCTTCCCTGTCCCTCACCATCTCCCCGAGTTTGCCCAAGTGCATGGCCACTGAATCCGTGAGGCCATTCAACCACTTTATCCTCTGTGGCCTTCCTCTTTGACTCAATCTTTCCCAGCATCAGGGTCTTTCCAATGAGTCAGCTCTTTGCATCAGGTGGCCAAAGTATTGGAGCTTTAGCTTCCGCATCGGTCCTTCCAAAGAATATTCAGTGTTGATTTCCTTTAAGATTGGCTGGTTTGATCTCCTGGCTTTCTGAGGGACTCTCAAGAGTCTTCTCCAACACAACAGTTTGAAAGCATCCATTCTTCAGTGCTCTGCCTTCTTTATCATCCAGCTCTCACATCTGTACATGACTACTGGAAAGACCACAGCCTTGACTAGATGGACCTTTGTCGGCAGTGACGTCTCTGCTTTTTAACGCTCTGTCTAGGTTTGCCATAGCTTTCCTTATCAGATGGTGAATCTAACAAAATCCAAGACTCTGTGGCCCCACCTGTTTTTCACTTTGTGAAAGAAATGGGATCAGAACACCACTTTGACAGAAGAATCCTTCTGAGGGATTAAAGCTGGCGCTGTGCATCAGCGCTCATCAACCCTCGATGGGAGTGACCTTGACTTAGTGATCTGGACAGGCTTTGTCTGTGTCACCTCACGAGCCATCCATTTATCTTCTGACAGTGTTATTCATAAACGGAACTTTCCTATTTTAATTTCAAACTGAAGCCTACCAGCTGTCCAAGAGTTTTTGTAAGAGTTTGTGAACAAAGTGTTATTATTATCATTGCTGTTAATGTTTTTAGTGAATGGGTCTCACTTTGAAGGTCTGTTGAAGGAAAAGCTATTGGCACCAAAAATGGCCATTAACTGACACTCTTTAGCACCTGAGTGGACTCCACAGGGAACTCCCCAGACCATCTATACTAACGTGTATGAGTGACGTACAACCAGTTTTATAATTCTGAAGGAATCGGTGTTTGAACTCTAAAGAAAAATTACTAAAATGGGCAGCAATATCTGTGTAGATATATACAAATGCCCATTATTTTAAAATACTTGTGAGAAATATTTGATCAGATTCCATATCCAGTCACATTATCACAAAAACTGTTTGACATACATATTTGTAATGTCAAAATGAAAGGAAGAACTGTTAACCTAGGGAAATATTGCCCCCTTAAAGTATAACTTAAAGAGGGCGAATTGTCTCCATTCTGGTTAACAGTAAGACAGAAGTTTCTCTTCACTGGGGAAAAAAGCAGTAAATAATCTTCAGGCACTCACGACCACCTACTTGTGCAAATGGCTTTCTTGTTAATGGTTACTTTCAAATTCTTGAAGAGGTTATCATTAGAAGTCTTGATGGTATCTGAACAGCACCATCTGAAGAATAAAACCACAGACTGAATAAGTTGTGTTCACCCATTGAGGTCAAGTTTCTCACTCAAAATTTTGAGATTTTGATTGGAAAGTTTTATACAAATTCAGCATGTAAAAGTTCCGCTAGCATTCTCCAAGGTTGATCAATGTGGCTCTGAGAACAGAGTTACGAATCCACGGACTGAAATGTATTTGGAACGCTATAATTCATTCCAGTTATTATTATTGATTTTCACATTATCCCATCTTTAACGAGTGGGAGCCTCTTCAAAGTGGCCCAGGGATCCTCCTGACAAGCTCTCACTGGGGCTTGCTAAGCTTCTTCACTTTTTGGAATTATATATTATATTACCTTATATTATATACCGCCTGCTCCTGACCTGGAATCTCCCATTCAGCCAAGAAAGCCTGTTTATTTGGGGGTTACTGGGAAACTCTGGGCTACTGGGTTGGTTCTCATTTCCAGGCCTTTTTACAAGAAATTCTTTTTTCCTTTGAGGATAAAATCATCATACTTCCAATTCCAATTTAGGGCTTCAACTTTGCTAAAACTCTCAGTTCCCAGTGACAGCCACATAGTACTTAGTTGCTTTACCTCACAGCACTCACACAATTGTGCCTTAAAAACACCAAATCCAGCACATCCATTCCATGGCCGCTGAAAGCTGCAGATCCTGTTTCCTCCAGTTTTTGATTTTGGTTCTGTGCTAGGGATGGGCAGTCAGACCACCACGTTTCAAAGTTACTTGAAATTATTACTTTCCATTTGGCTAAGTTCACCAACTCAACATACAGCTATGTTCATTTGTCTCATATTGCCTTCAGTTTTTTAGAATTTCTGTTATAAATGTTTTAAAATAACAGTTTTATGAATAGATGAGGGTTTTCCAGGTGGCACAGTGGTAAAGGATCCACCTGCCAATGCAGGTGATGTGGGTTTGATCCTTGGGTCGGGAGGATCCCCTGGAGTAGATCATGGCACCCCACTCCAGTATTCTTGTCTGGGAAATCTCATGGACAGAGAAGCCTGGTGGGCTACAGTCCGTGGGGTTGCAAAAGAGTTGGACACGGCTGAGCACGCATGCACACATGAATAGACGAAGTACATTTACATGGCTTCAGAGTCAAGGAGAAGCCTAGCTTCTGTCTCTGTGCCTCCTTCTCCTGTGGATATAGTTCCAGCCCCCCACAGTCCTGGGGTTCACCAGCTTGTCCTTGAAGGAGTCCACTCACTGCTGCTGACAGGCGGCCACTCGGCAGCCAGTAGGGCTTCCTGGACCCCTTCCTTCTCTGCAGCCCCCGTTCGCCCCAGCCGAACACCGTAAAGAGACCTGCCTTTCCTCTCACAACCGCTGCCTGTCCAAGCCTGTCTGTCTCCTTGCCCACACAGCCACCGGACCATCTGAGAATCACAAATCTATCCAGCCGGCTTGGCTCCCAGGGGCCAAGTAAACACTCTGCTGCTCCCGTTTCCTGCTGACGGGATGGACAGAGCTGCCCGTGCTAGGCCCCCTCTCTGCGGAGCCCCCGAGTCCTCACCAGCCCTCATGGAGAGGCAGCTGGAGCTGGCCTCCAGGCTCCAGGGGCATTCAGCCCAAACAGGATGCCATGGCACTGGACCTGCCCCGATTCGGAAATGTGTCATTGACAAGACTAATCCCGGCTCTCCCTGGATCTGTGCTCAACTCACCTCCCAACTCTCTTTATGGCAACAATCGGCACATCCTGTCCCTCCTCCTCTGTCACGTGGCTGGTCATGTGTCTGGAAGAGCAGCGTCTGGCTTTTCTGTTTCAGCCTGATTTCAGCCATCAGTCTAACACCGCAGTTTATTGTTGTTTCTGATTTGGGGACAGGACATCTGAATGGCTCTCTCAGCTGCGACAGCTGCAGGTTTGACGGGCATGTCGCCTCCGCCCGCTCCGAGCCCGATGGGAGTGCCGAGTAAGGAAAGCCGCCGAGGCGACGGGCTCTGCAGCTGGGGCCACCTTCACACTGTGGTCCTGCAAGTGAATGACGCTCTCTGGGCAAAGCTGAGTCCTCGGGGTCCGCCCATGACTTTACCACCCAATCCACAGTTCTCCTTCCCAGCCACAAGGGTGCTGACTGAGAGAGCTGATAAGTAAATGAAGCAATAAGTGGAAACCAAGCCACAGAACCAACATAGCATGTGAACCTATCAACTTGGCAACCCTCCCCCAGGAGGAAATGAGGTCGGTAGAAGGTGGCCTGTTCTGAGTGACCCAAGGTGGCTCCTAGTCACAGTTTTCCACCTTTTCTTCCAGGAATGTCTACTGCTTTTCACAGCCCACAGAATTTGAGACTTTGTCGGGTCAGCACTTCTCTGAGCCAGTCTCTGCAGCTGGAAAGAGAGACACCGGTTGGGTTCACATTTGCTATTTCACTCAAGTACTCAAACAACATCATGCAGATTATGCAAAGCTGATCTGCAGGACCCCCGAGTAAATTCTAGACTATCATTACAATCCATCTTCTCTGCAATCTATGTAAACAGCGGAAATCGGTTTAAAATAACAGTTAATCAGAAGAAACGTGCACGGGCCATGGAGCTTCCTGATGTTTGGGGGATTCACAACATGTCAAATAAAATTAATCAAGTGACACCGTGAAATGCCAGCAGGGAGATTCACAAGGTCTCCTGGGCCAGGTGGGTGTGAGCGTCCAGGCCTCCGTAGCGGAAAGTGACTGACGTCTGCCTCCTTCTTCTCACCCCGTATCAGCTGGAGGAATCCAACCTAAAGATGCTAATGGCTCACTGACAGTGCTGTCAAATCAGCTGAATCTAGTGCATAATGAGATGACAGTGCATCGCTCAACATACATTTCTGTAAGCTAACATGCTCATGTGTATCTACTTGAGATACCATAGCAACTTCATCTGTTTCAAACCATGAAACCTCAGTGTCCTGCACGATGGCGGCTCATCTCTCACTGCCCTCAAGGCAAGGTCAGTCTTCCTGGCTGTGGGCAGCCTGGCATGTGAACATCAGGGCCTCCCTCGCCTAGAAAAACGTCTCTTCACTTCTGCTCATCCTCTGTTCGCTGGGGATGGAGCTGCTGGCGGGATGGCTGGTCCCAGCTGCGTCCACGCCATGGAAGCACGCCCGATTCCTTACGTCTCCACCACAACCACGCACCCTGATTCTCCTTATCCTGAACGTGCTTGATCTCAGGTATCGGGGACTGAAGAGTCCACCCAGAATTCACGGGCGTCTCCCTCTCCAGGTGAGCCTACACCACTACCTGCCTTTCAGAGAGGGGAGAAGTAACTCACGACGTGGAGGAACCACAGGCTACAACTCTGCTGTGTGGACAGATATATTCCATCTGCATGCTGGGCCGCGTCATTAAATCCAGGGTGCTGAAGGCTACGGCTGAGTTCTTGTGCCGTGACAGTGCTCGTGGTTTTGATGCACCTGCATGTCCTCCCGGCATTAAACAGTCCTGACACTTTGTGAGGATAACGGATCTTGCACAGAGAAGCTCAGGAATCCTTTTTTAAGTGTCCTGTGTAAGAAAATACCTTAACACTGAAAAAGTTTTGTGTATCCCTTTCCAAACTTGTTTCCCCCAATTCTTTATGCACCAGGCACTGAGGGGAAAGCCTTTGGGACCAGTTTGCAGGCTGGGGAGGCGCAAGGCCAGCAGGCCCTGGGTTCTTCTTCTAAGACAAGGAGAAGACCGTGGGAGAGAAGGCTGGGCATCGTGCTGAACACGGACACTCACTGGCCCACTGGTGGGAACTGAAATAGAAACAGCAGGCGTTCGCCATAATCAGACATCTACTTACGCCTCACTGATTGACGTGTCAGGCACCGTGCTTGGGTTTGGGGGTACAGATGTAAATAAGATCGATCAGATGCAGCCCCTTCCTTCAAAACTTTCCCAGGCTTGTAGGGAAGCCCAGTCTGAACCTCACAAAATAGTGCACTGGTCACGGTGTTGGGGCTCCCCAGGTGGCGCTAGTGGTGAAGAACCCGCCTGCCAGTGCAGGAGATGCAAGAGACTGGGATGGACCCCTGGGTCGGGAAGATGCCCTGGAGGAGAAGATCTCCGGTATTCTTGCCTGGAGAACCCCATGGACAGAGGAGGCTGGTGGGCTACATGGGGTCGCAGAGTCGGGCACGACTGAAGTGACTTGGCACGCGGGCACGGTCATGTAAGATGGGTGTGATTGTTCCCTGTGTGTTTCAGTGGCAGCTGAAGGGCAAGTCTTCTCTCCCACAAGGCCGTCTGCAGGCACAGGTGTTGGACTCCACCTGCCTCCAGCCCCCGAATCTCGGCCTTGTGCCCAGGCTGGCCCTGCTCGGTGCCCACTCAGACCCACCCCTGTTGGGTGTTCCATTGTAGTATCTCCCTTGGGCACCCGGCTTCAACCTTGACCCTGACGTGAACTACAGGCCAGCTGATGCCTGTTCTGAAAGGGATTCATGGCCAGCTGAACCAAACACCCTGTATTGCTTGAATTCAGTGTTTTTTCAAACTGCAGGCCACTACTGCATTAGCAGCAGACCAGAAACTCAGGTTAGTGATCGCAGCCTGCATTTGTTAAAGAAGGGAAGAATGAGACAGAATGGAATAGAGCAGAAAATGTTAAAAACTGTCATACACTGTCAGGGTAGTTATTGTTCTGTGAACCTTTTGTTTCAGTTGTGTGTGTGAGTATGTGTGTCTGTCCTGGGTTTCCATGTAAAATAGACTTATTGTGCCTATTTTTCATCTTGGTAAAAACATATCCACAAGCTACTGCAAACCCACTTGAGCACTGAAAATCTGGAAGCAATTTTTGCCCATGTTTATATGCAGAATGAGAAGTAAAAGCATAAATTTGAGCACTTCCCAGCATTTTCAAACTGTGTGACCTTTGGGAAGCTGATTACGTCTCTGAACTCCTTTTTCTCTGCAGAACAGGGACCGTGGTGCCTCTCTCACACGACGGCGGGGGCATGGCCGCAGAAGGCAAAGAACGTGAGTGGACAGTACACAGGACAGTGGAAACTGGCGTGCGGTGGTTCCCCCTGAAGAATTCGATTCCTATCCTTTCCTGAAAGGTCTCAAAGACCAAGTTAGGCCCATACCTAAAGGAACACCCTGCATCACTTTGTTCACTTCCTATTGGGTGTTTCAGGTGATGCTGGGAGAATCTGCACATTAGCCTGTCTGTGGGCACAGCCTGAGGTCTAGAAAGTCATCAGGACTGAGAAACAAATCTTTTCGTGCCGTGTCATTTACGCTACATTGAGAATTTCCCAAGAGGAGATAGGAATGGCGCTTGCAGAGTGCTCATTTATAATCCTTACTTTAGAAAACCCTGTGAAGCCCAAGTGAACATTTAGGGGCTTTTACTAATGTTTTAGAAACCTGGATAACCAAATGTTTTTTCCCATTTCTCTCTAAATATGGAATAGTTCTCTTTCATTAGAAGGTAATGTTCTGAAACCAGAATAAATCATTACAGCACAAAAATACCTGTTACAAGAAGAAAAATGATAAAGAAATAAAACCAGAAAAAATTAAAATCTTGGCATGCTCAAGAATGATGATTTATAGTATAATTTGTCTTTGAACCCTTTATAGAAAAACCATCATTTGCATCTTAATGGACCCATTTAAGGAAGGAATTCTTGCCTGGAGAATTCCATGGACAGAGGAGCCTGGCAGGGCAGAGTCCATGGGGTCGTGAAAGAGTTGGACATGACTGAGCTACTAACACTTCGGGAAGGGATGAAGCTTGCTAACCTCACTGGCTGGGGGCTTTCCAGGTGGCTCAGTGGTAAAGAATCTGCCTGCCAATGCAGGAGACACAGGAGATGGGAGTTCCGTCCCTGGGTCGGGAAGATCCCCTGGAGGAGGAAGTGGCAACCCACTCCAGTATTCTTGCCTGGAGAACCCCATGGATAGAAGAGTCTGGTGCAGGCTTACAGTCCCTGGGGGCACAAAGAGTTGGACATGAGTGAGTGACTGAACACACCTCAAATATCTGCTTGGTCTGCTCTGGCCCCTTGCAACTTGACACCTGGGAATTGTCTAACACAAACTTGCTCACCTCCTAGCTTCTCATATGCCCCACCCACCATGATCGTGCCCATCAATCCCACTTAGTAGATGTTGTTAGCAGGGCCTCATGACCTTCTCTTCCCTGCAGGAAGTTTTCAATGTGAGAGATTAACCTACACATGGGCTTTCTTGCTGGCTCAGTGGTAAAGAACCCACCTGCAAAGCAGGAAGCACAGGAGACGTGGGTTTGATCCCTGGGTTGGGAAGACCCCCTGGAGGAGGAAATGGCAACCCACCCCAGTATTCTTGCCTGGAGAATCCCATGCACAGAGGAGCCTGGTGGGCTATAGTCCATGGGGTCGCAAGAGAGTCAGACACGGAAGCAAGTGAGCAGGAACATAAGGAACACACGGGGAGCAGCAAGGCTCTTAACACAGCTCTGACGCGTGGACTCGGGAACCCAGCTGCCCAACTTCCACTGGGATCGCCCCAGATGGAAGGGAGACGGCTTAAGTTCACTCCAGAAGTTCCTGCCGAACCCTTCCAGAAATCAACATGCTTTTGGTTTCAAGAGGAAAAAGCCAGAGTGTCTAAGTTCCGCATAACTAAACACCCAGCATAATTATGAGCATTTTTCCTACTGCCAGTGTCTACTTCAGCAACTTTCTAATCATCCAGTAAAGGAGAAAAGCACTGTAGTCATCTGAGGCAATCAGTGGTTCGAAGTCGATGCTGACGCGGTGTTTGGCTCCGCAATCAGTTTCTGTTAAAAATTGTTCTGCTAACAGTGAGAGACAGGTGAAGCAGTCATGTGACCACAAAGTTCTCAGGGGAGCCTCGGAGTGGCTGGGGTCGCACACAGTGTCCGGACGTGGACTGTAACAGATGCTTTAATTGCATCTCAACAATAAACGGGGCTGAGGAGAAACCTGGGGGGTGGCAGGTGGACGGAGGTTCTCAGCACTTCCGGGGACAGTTCACTGGGCTCAGAGGTATGACCCTCTTATCGTCCTTCAGGAGCCCCCTTGAGGAAAGCCCCTCTGAGACCGAGGCTGCGTGCTCTGGGGGCCGGGCAGCAGCCCTCCCACCCGCATTCCTGCCCGTGTGTGCCCTCACCGGGCCGGCGCCTCGCTGTTCACACGTCCCTTTGCGGGTGACCATCTGACACGCACACGCACCCCCCGACGGCAGTGGGAGCCCCTCGAGCTCTCCCGACATCCCGACACCGTTTCAAGAGGAGCCTTACTAAAGTCAAGATAAATGACACCTCATGTCCCGATGGCTCCAGTCCGCCACGCGGCCAACGGGAAGGAAAAGGAGGCCGGCTGGACAGCAGCTTGGCTCTCCCCTTTGCTCCTGCTCCTCCACGGTCTCCTGACCGGTCCGGAATTGTGAGTACACACATTCCAATAATTTCCCAAATTAGGCTGAAGAATAATTAACCTTATGCGTAAGTCACCCCTCCCTATCCCTGTAACACACCAGCACTTTAATTATTCCCTTTTCAGCTTCAGGGACCAGTTCAGCCCCCCAGGCTTTCGCAGCGACGGCTGCAAACAGCCCTGGGACACACATCAGGTTGCCGGAGCAGAGCCGCCGAGCTCCGGGAGGAGGCCGAGGGGTCCGGGGAGCTGTGGGCCTGTGGTGTCTGGTGACTCCAGTCTGGGTGGTTATGAAGGACCAGCAGGTGCTCTGCCCGCAGCAGCTTGCCTGCAGTCTCACCACTTTATACCTAGAAACTGTACATCCTTTGGGCGACTCCTCCGCAGGAGTCTCTGGACAAAGTTGGGCAGACACTGTCAGTTGCCCTCTGCTTGCCCTCCCCTCTTCCTTCCTTAATAACGGACGGAAATGTGCCCAGCTGAGGGACCCTTTCCAGGCTCTCTGGCACAGAGACAGTCCATGAATTGTAAGCACCAGTCTGTGGCAGATGAGACTTCTAAGAAAGTTTCTGAAAAGTGGGCATACTTGATTATTTGGCCACAAGGCAGACCCTGCACCTTCCTCCTCCTAGAATGTGGATGTGATAGCTGGCATCACAGTAGTCAGTTTGCGACCACGAGGCAAGTGCTGCAGATGGCAAAGCAAAAAAGGACCTGGTTTTCTGGTGACCATAAAGCTGCCACTATGACTCCACAGAACCCACTGCCTGCTCTTTTGGTGTCAGAAAGATGAAAACTCATCCCCACTTCATTTACGTTACTGTTCCTTTGGGTCTGTTTCTGGCAGCCTGACTCCATTCTGAACCAGTTCAGCAGCTACACTTACTTCCCTGGGGCTGCTGTCCCAGGAAAGCCCCTCTGCAGGGGTGCCTTCCCAGTGATGGCACGTTCCTGGGAGTGCCCTGGCTGCAAAGCCTCTAGAGCACGTTAGTGACGCCGAGCGTGTGGGAACGGGACTGCCTTCCTGAGAACGAGGCCGGATTCTGTTCTCCTTCTTGGTCTTGTTTAACAAATGCGAGTCTTCACTTGAGGCCGAGGCTGAAGCCCCTAGGCTTGACCACGAGACAGGAGTCCCCTCCACTCTCAGTGACCTGGCCTGTTGCATGACCCCAAGCACATAGTAGGCACTCACATCAATTTCTCAACACGTGTCCTTGATTTTACTAAATAGCAAAGAAATTGACCCCAAAATTTCTTTTTGTACAACTACCAAGATGGAGACAATCAAATACCACAGTACGTACTGGTCGTTGTCAGGGTGGATGGAGGAATACAGACAGCAACATGGGTGTGTGTGTCACAGCCCAGCAGCTAACAGTCTTTTCACCCACACTGCTTCCTTTTCTCTTCACAGCGGCCCTTAAAGTAGTCAGGGCGGGTGGAGATGTCAGAACTTTACAAATGCAAAAAAAAAAAAAAAACCAGAGGCAGAGAAGAGCTAAGATGTTTCTTGAAGGCAGATAAGTAGTATTGATAAGTAATAAGAGTCAGGCTTTATGGATTCTGGACCAGGGCCGGTTCTGGGGCTGTGTAGGCAGAAAGGTGTGCGTGTCTGCGCCCATGGTGAGTGTTCCCCGTGTAAGTGAGCCCCACGTGAACCCCATGTGAGCGAGCCCTGTGCTGAGGGACCAGCTCTCTCCCCTGGCCGTGTGTCCATCCTGATCTGCCAGGTGTGGAGCCCAAGGGACCAGTCCTGGGGCTCAGGCACGACCCTCAGACAAAAGCGGAAGCGTCAGAGGCTGACGCGGCCTGAGAAGCTCTGCTGGTCCCGAGGGCCCAGGGCAGGCCAGGGCCTGGGAGCAGAGCTTGGGCCTGGCTGAGTCCAGTGCTCGGGTCAGCTGCCCAGGCATCACCGCCGCACAGAGCACACGGGTCGGGGTGCGAAACGCCAGGAAAGACGCCTGCTGCCGTGATTTCGGAGTCCACACCGAGGCGGCGGGATCACAGCCTGCATCCAGGACACACAGAAAGTCAGAAGCGCCCTCCAGTGAGCAAACATGTGGATTATGATCACCCTGGGGGCCCTGAGACCTGCCGGGGTTCTTAGCTACCGGCTCCCTGCCGGCCGCCCAGCACCCAGGCAAAGGAACGGTGACTCAGCCACGCCGGTCGACACGCAGATGGGAAAACCGCACACGAGATCAGCTCATAAACAGCTGAGAAGAGAGAGATTCTGAACACCTCTGCACACAGAGGTAGCAGAAGTCAGGTCCTCACCTATGCGAGGAAGCAGACTCCCCCAGCCTCACCCGAGCCGAGGCAACCAGAGACGGCTCCAGGTGGAGTCAGCGCCTGCCTCCAGCCTCGTCCAGATCCACGAGCCCCTCATGCCAGAGGGGCAGCCACGCCGCCAGCAGTCAGGCCAGATGAATCCCTTGTGGGACCCCGCTGACCTCAGACGGGCCAAGGGCACCAGAAAACAGCGCTGCTGACTCAGAGGACCCGGCGTCAGGGCCGCTCCGTCTGCGTTAGCCCAGCGACCTCAGACCCGCCCAACGTGAGCAAAACGTGCCGTTTCATCCCAGAAACTGCCAGTGAGCTGCGGAGGGGGCTGGGCTGGTCCCATGGGACAGGACGTCCCCGCGAGAGCTGTGTGGCAGGCTGGATGGGGTGGAGGGGCAGCCCAGAGGGGATATGTGTGAAGCTGTACTGCACACATCCGTGGCTCCTCTCCGTGTCGGCGATCGGGGGAGCTCATCAGCTCACAGCCGGACCGGCCCCCTGCCATCTGCAGCGGCTGCCCCGCCCTCGGGCCCCTCCGGTCTCCCCTGCACACCTGCCGACAGGTGCCTACACCGTCCTCACACGGCGCTTGGATCACGTCGCTCACGGCCCTAAAGCCTCCCCCAGGATGGCGGGACAGACGTGGGACACAGCATCCCACAGCCCTTCTGGGCCAGGGGGAGACTGTGCCCGGAACAGAACATGAGCGCGCCGGCAACGGAGGAAACCATCACTGTAAACAGTGCTGGGGGGCTGTCAGCGGCAGTATTTGTCATTTTAAGTGTTTCCGGATTTATTGTTATTTTATTAAATGGACTAATTAAAGCAAGCGTTAACAGTGCAGGTTTTCCGCTATTTTCATTTTCCAGTGAGTGATCAAGAGGCGCAGGCAGACACACAAGCCCTTCCTGGGTCCTGCGTGCTAAGTCTCTGCTCGTCACTGTGAGAGAGGGCTAATGGCACTTAATTCGTGAGGAGGATTTATGGGCTGAGGGATGACAACAGACAGCCGATCAATACGGGATGATAATGACAGCGTGTAATATCAAGGAACATTAGGTCTCAGGCATGATTTGGGGAGAGACGTGGGCAGTTAGGAACCTTATCATTTGAAAAAGGTCAAGGCCTGGTAACAATAAAAACGCCTAAGCAAATAAACTCACACCTGTGAGTCAGGGAAGGGGAAAACTGCTCAACAAAAAAGGGTTTTAGATTTGGTGGGAAAACTGCTTCCCCGGGCCAGGCTCTGGGCTGCTTTGGTGTGCCACTGTGTCCAGAGAGGGTCTACTTGTCGCTGCGGAGAGCGCTGAAAGTGAAATCAGATGTGGAGAGTGTCTCTGAGGGTCCAGCCCTTCCTGAGGCCGAGACCCGGACCCTCCAGAAAACAGGGGAATTAACTGGAAATGATGGGGTTGGGTCTTGGCACATAAATGTAAGACCTGCTGGCTTTATGGCATTCTGCCTGCTCAGTTTTGGTGGGTGGGTGCAGGGAGGAGTTTTTATGGATCTAGTGAATTGTTTGCTTGTGTAACTGGAAAAGGAAACCCAAAAAGGGGTGGAGAGCACCGAGTTGCAAACCCCACTACTAATAATTGCATTACATCGCTAAAAACAAAATACTAAATGATCATTCTCTTTGAAAAACATTCACAGCTTCACACAGGACTCCACAGCCACCTCCACTGTAAACTTTACCATTATTCCTTTTAGAAAAAGTCAATTCCACAGGAATTTTCAGAATAAGTGGACCAGTTAAAGGATGTGTAGAGACGCATTCCATCCTTAGGAACCAGAAAAAAGCAGACAGAATAATATATCCAATCCCTTTCTGTGGTTTTGCTATAGTTTACGAATAGAGGGAGAGATTAAATTAAATATGTGATTCATCCCCTTCTGATTGCTCTCTAGAGGACTGAACACTCTATTTTGATTTCAACAGAAATAAATATTTCAAATATTGAGTGAGCTGAAATATTTCAAAATATTTCAACTCACTTGCTCCAACAGAATTTTGCATATCCTGCTCCCCAGTGAAGAAGACCAGGCCGCCTCGGGGGGCTCACCTCCTTGCAGGGTGTACTCAGTCACGGCTCTGCTGAAGACGCCCAGGCCGGCTCCGTTGTAGGCAGCCACCTGTATCTCGTACTGGGTCCAGATGATGAGCTCGGTCACCAGGCAGTAGCTGACCTCGGGGCTGCTGATGTTCCTCTGCTGGTATTCCCCGGGCAGGCCGGCCAGGCGGTACCTGCGGCAGACCGAGAGAGGTGACTTGAGCCACAGGCTGGGTTTGCCCGAGGCTCCTCCATGTGGTTAGAGGAGGTCAGAGGTAGACAGACAAGAATAAAGCCCAGAGGTCTGCCCCAGACGACACGACTTCCACTTCCATCGCTAAGCAGGTCTGATCTAATCTCACAGTGACTAGAAGCTCCGGGCTAACAGGCCTCACACTTCAACCATGTCAGGGTTCAGGAAAAATGATCCCTTTTTAAGTGTTAGTCATCCAGGGAGTACACTAACTCAGGACCCCAACTTTCAGACAAGATTTCTAGTGGGTTGTAGCTATAAATCAGTCCTAGCGACCCCTTCCTCCCATGACTCTGAAACGGCGGAGGAAAGGAAGTGGGCAGCGTGGTCCCCGGGTGTCCGGGGGCTGAGCTCCCTGCTGGGGTGGTGCATGAAGTCCAGAGTCAGAATGACTGGCTTTCAAAGGTGCTCACACTCCTAAAACATGGGCCCACTGCTAAGAGGGGCTTTTAGGGGACCTGTGAGAGGGCAACGTGCAGGCTCTTTTGTGGATGAAAGGCAGAGATTTAAAGTTGCATTTATTTAAAACAATGATGTACACAACTCAGAACACAGAAAACATATTAGCTGGGAAATTGCTATTTGCACAGTGAAAGGACTGTTGTAACATTATTTTGAGTGACGGATGTCTTCCATGATCATGTGTGCAGAAGTGAATGGTTCCTCTGGGTAAGCTGAGGGGTGAGAGCTGTGGGAATAACTTCCTCGGGCATCACACAGCGTCCAAGAGCATGGAGTTTCTAGCTGAGAGCTGGCTCCTTCCTCAAGAAGACATGTCTCCGATGCTCGGTGGGGATGGCAGAGGTGCAGGAGGACACAGACGTGGATGGGGCGGGAGGCGCACCCACTCCCCGCGGCGGGCTGGGGTCTTCACCCTGCAGAGTCACGGTCAGTCACCAGGCCGCCCCCGGGGCCACAGGGCCTGGACGCAGGGAAGGGCCTGAGCCAGACTCACTCGAACCAGCATGTCAGCAAGGCTACCGCCCTCAGAAAAAAGAAGGAAATCCGAAATCCAAGCCTGGAGTGGGAAACAGCTCTCCCAGGAGCGTGATGAATGAAAATGCACTCAGGATGTACGGACATGGTAATAAAAGGTTCTTCATGGAAATCAGGGTTTTCTGAGACTCGTCTTTGAGCCCTTCCTGCTGCGGGCCACTGGTGCGCGGCGAGTCCTGCTGGGGAGGAGGCAGAGAGAATCGAGAGCAGGCAGGTCATGCAGAGCATGAAGGCCCAAGGCCTTCCTGCCTCGCACCTGAGAGGAGCCGCAGGACACGGGCCCGCAGCGGCCCTGGGGGGAGGCGCTGGCACACACGCAGCGTCCGCGATGGGCAAACGTGACGGAGGCCTCACGCCCATCTTGCCTTTCTCCCACCCGCTCCGACCCCGCTGCACCTCGCTGGACTCCCCCGCCTGGGGTGAGCACCGCTCACGGAGGGCTGAATCGAGTCTGTCACAGGACGGCCTGTCTTCTAGGCAAGGAAGGCTTGGTGTGGCATCATCTGAGTACCAGCTATCTCCCCATCTACAGAACGGGGACTTTGAGAATAAATGGCCCTGGGACAATCAGACAGGCATTTTGAAAAAAAGGCAAATATTGGCTCCCACCCACACCAGACTCCAGAGTAGCCTGGCACGTGACTGGGCCCAGGCCCGTGGGTACCCAGCAGGGTACAGCCGGGCGTGGCTGCTGGAGATCCTGCTTCACTGTCTCGTATGCATCCCAGGGAGAGCAGAGCCGGCCACCCAGAAGACCAAGCTGGAAAGAAGACTCATGAGCTGGCAGGTCTGAAGCCAACTCTTCACCTCTCTGAGCCGTGGCTTCCTCCTCCCCAAGGTGACATGGTAATAATGCATCACGTGGGGTTGGTTTGAGAATAGGATGAAACAATG
The DNA here is from genome assembly GCA_015832495.2 of Alces alces. Classification (NCBI taxonomy): domain Eukaryota; kingdom Metazoa; phylum Chordata; class Mammalia; order Artiodactyla; family Cervidae; genus Alces; species Alces alces. The sequence goes on from JADEYB020000015.1 coordinate 38,181,456, forward strand.
GGTGCAAAGGAGCTGCGACGGATTAAAGCACCCCCAAAAAACATTTCTCTGCTGGGAACACTGCTTGTGTAGGAAGTGCACTGACAGAGAACCCTGAGCTCTGAACCCTGAAACTGAGCCTGCCCACCCCTCCTCCCAGACCTATCTGTATGAGGCAGGGAGAATCCACCTCTCCCTTCCGGCAGGCAGCGTGGTGCATTCTGACCAGCGGCTCAGGGCACTCTTGTAATATTCACAGAATGTCTAGGAAGGTCATAATTAATAACAGAAGCGCAGGGCATCGTCCGCTGAAGGGCCGGATACGTTGCCCAGGAGACCGTCTCAGAGAGAACAAGAAGATTCTTTACATGGAAATAAACAGGAGACTGTTTTTAAAGGACATAACCCCTATGTTCCTCTCAAAGAAACACCCTGCCCATTATTATGAATATTTTATTACTGTGCATGCACTCTAACTACTTCTTACGGCCGGAGCTGCGGCGGTGATTTATTTCCACTTTGTTCTTCCGTGGACCGTGCTGCTGGTCTGACATGGAGCCCTGGCCCTGGAGGGTACACACTTGGAAACAGAGCTGATCTGCAGACTGGAGGATTATTTGGAAATGTTTCCCAGCAAATTCATTTTGGCATGGGTCTTTAATTTTTGAAAACTTGGGATATTCACGGCCTGTGTGGTACACCTGCATCTCAGGGCTCTCTGGATTGAAGCCCCTGAAAATATGATGCCCTCTTTTCCAGCACTTGCCTCCACTGACAGCATCATGGAAAATCCTTTTAAGAGTCGTAATCCCACAAAACAGGGAAGTGTGCAGTGCCCGACGGGGCCTCGCGACATCAGAGAGCTTGCGTTAGGAAACTCCACTCCCCGAGTCTGGCTCTGTGGCTTGACTTTTAAAGTCCTTACTTGGCAGATGGAGCCCCAGGAAACTTTTCCTCTCTGTGGTCAAAAAAAGACAGAGGCGGATGGGATGACAAGCACGGGAGGGGGAGCCCGGTCCAGAGGGGAGGCCAATTATCTTCATTAGTTGAGGAGCAGGGGACCAGGGGACAGCTGGGCGAGCAGTGAGGAAAACCTGGGCTCGAGCAGCGGGAAGCGCTGGGCTGCTTTCCCAGGGGAGAGAGACCAGGCTCTGGAAGCACCCACGGACCCATAGGTCCACTCACGGGTCCACAGGCACCCCCTGCCCGCAGGGGGCCGATCAGCAGTCTCCTCTGTGAACCAGGGAAGGGAGGCCAGGGGCTCAGAGACCGAGGGGGCCCGGCGTGCGGGTTCAGCCCCGTGGCCCTGGTGCAGCCGGGGGAACGGCCGAGTTTGAACCTCTTCAGGCAGATAACGATCTGGCTTGCGTTCAGAGGATAATTCATATGCTTGAGGACAACTGGAGAACAGCAGTGAATTGGTTGTGACAGGCACCCATTACGTGCATATAGATAAATGTGTATTAAACGATGAGTGGGTTATTACATAAATACATGCTGGGGATGAGCTGACTTCTGTACGCAGACAATGGAGTTAAGAAGCAACTCTCTCATAATGTTCTACGTTTAGCTACGGAGTTACATCACTCCACGTGAGACCTTTGTTAACCTGGTGTCTCCTGACCACAGGTTTAGCACAGGCGCGGGCTGGGCGTCTGTGAGGTGGACACCTACCAGCCCTGCCCCCAGAGGCTGGTGACAGGTGGGTCCATGGCTGCACAGTCCATTAGGAGGGAGGTCACAGTTACCTTTTCAATACTGTTTTACTTTTTTCCTTTTACTTCTGTTGACAAACTACTAAACCATGGCTTTCACTGCCATTTTAAACTTAGCAGTAGTTTTTGGCGAAGCAGGTTCCTCTGCCAACCCAGCCAGGGCTGGCGGGGTTCATGCGAGGTGCTCAGAAGCCAAACCCCTCCCAGACGGGCAGAGAGAGCCAACTGGCCGCTCCCGGGCCATGTCTGGTCTGCGGCTGGGAGGCTGTGGCCTGCCCTGTGTTTTAGAACATAATGGTTTCATTCCAAACATTGGAAAACTGTGAGAATGCACGTAAAAAAGCCAGGCTTTTACCTTTTTTTGGTAATTCCAGAAAACCTGGCAGCCCAACGTACTAGCATGGTAGAAACTGGCTTGTAATGAAATCAATTGTATTCTTTTTAATTAAGAATCATATACTTTAGAAGGCATACCTCTGGTAAAAACCTAAGAGTGAAAGGATTTACAAGGAATAAGCATACCTTGCTTCCAGCCTGGAACACTCCCCACTGTTCTGCTAAACTGCACCCCGTGAAGGTATGTATGCATCATGGCTGGATCTGCAGAGCCTGTCCCCGAGAGGCTGCCCACAGGTGCTCGTTCTCGCTGTTGGCCGCAGTATCCACCGCCCCTGAGAGTCCCACTGCTGGCCTGGGTCTCTGGATTACTGCTGGGCTCCTACAGACATCTGAGCTTGCGACCTCAGCAAGACAGACACTGGACTGTTCACAGAGGCCTAAACGTGGCCAGGCACGGGCTACTTGCCTGAGGATGTATCCACGGAGAACTCCGTTGTGCTCCGTCTCTGGAGGCGGCTGCCACTGGACCATGATGGACTGATTGGTGCGCCCACTGGCCACTATGTTTTTCGGGGGAGCGCTGGGTGGCTCCTCGGGGAGCATCAGTCTGAAAAGAGAGGGCGGGAGGGGGGGAGAGATGAGCCCCAGGAGCACGGGGCCCTCGCGCCTATTCTCAGTCCTGTTGAATCTTGACCTGAACTGTGTGCTCGAATTGAGTGACGAATAAAGCAAAACACACAGCTGATCCGACAGGAAGGACAAATCAATATAATGGGTTCGGAAGACACAGGGGCAAGCTTGTTCTGTCTGAGTGGCCCGTGGTACCTCTGCCCTTTAAGGACCACCAGCCCCAGCGAGCCGGCTCGTGGGCCCGAGTCCGGGGCTGCTTCCAAATCGCTTTCTTCGGTGCCTTCAATATTTTGCACACCAAGCCCCCCCGATTAGAAAACAGTGGCTGAGAGCTCTCAACACTTCCACCACACAGGCTCCCGAGAGCTCCGGCTGGCCAGGGAGGGCGCGCTGAGATGCGATGAAGCCCTTTCCCCAGGTCACATCTGAACAGGCTTGAGAGCAGGTGCCGGCCTGGGTGGGGGGTCTGGGGGTGGCGGTGCGGAGGGCTCAGCATCATGACCACCACCGGGGAAGCGCGGGGCTCGCTCTGCCCCCGCGGACCTGCTGGGTACTTCCGAGTTCCGCCCCGCAGGCGGCAGGCTGCACAAAGGGCCCAGAGACGCCGCCAGCTCTTTAATCTGGAGTACACAGGGGGCTCTGCGACCGGAATGATTCCTGCCTGTGCAGTCAGAGTGCCCCAGGGGCCTAAGCAACTTTCCTCTGCAGTGAGGGAGCCCCGGCCGCCCTGCGAACCCCACGCTTCCTCTTGGTTACAGGCTTCCCACTCGTGTCCGTCCCCCACTAAGGTCACTAAGGCCGGAGGTCTTAGCTCACCTGCTAGTCTCCGCGCTGTACTGGCCCTTGCCCACCTGGTTCACGGCGCACACTCGGAATTGGTAGGTGCGAGCCGGGGTCAGGCCGCGCACCGTGATGCCCGTCATCTCGGGGCTGACGTCTGACAGATGCACTTTCCAGGGAGAGTCTGAAAGGAGAAGCAGAACAAGTTCGAACCTCTGCAGGATAACAAGGGAACGCAAAGTGCGTCCGCATAAACCAGCTCACTCGCTCGCCAAGGCAGACGGAGGGGTTGGCCCCACGGTGCGGATGCGCCCCGAGGCGCCGGTCCCGTGGCCAGCACCAGTGAGCCCGGCTCTGGACTCAGGCCGCCCGCTCCCGAGTCCGGGGGCGCCCGCTGCCAACCCCATGCTGTTGTCTACATGTAAAGGGATATTTTTTGTTCAGCCTGCACGTGGCAGTTTAAATGGAACCAGAGCGTTGTTCCTCATTCCCGTGTTCACTGGATAATGAGAAGACACTCTCTGTCAGCTCACATGGCAGATTGCAGAATTGTCTCCCAGAAAAGGATGCTGCACACGCCACCAAATGATAAATAAAAACTATATTCATTAACATTTTAATAAAAGAGGAAATGAGCATGAGAAAGACAGATGGGCCATGCATTCTGCCGCCCATCTGCGTGGCAGCCCGTTCCATCCACGCCCCTGAGCGGCTCTGGCTGGAGAGACGCGGAATGAAACTCACAGAGAGTTTAGGAGATCTTTTCCCCTGGCTTTCTCGGCAGGTGTGGAAGGGCGGCCCTGCGGGCCAAGCGAGCTCTCCCCTGCAAGGCTTGGGAAGGCTCTGCCGGGCCCCCACCCCTCCCAGGGATGTTCTCTGCAGAGTTGAGGCAGGCTTCTTGGCCTGATCACCTCGCGGAGCCTTAGGATGAACAAGCGCCCTCTGTCGGGTCCACTCGGAATCGCTCTGAGGCTGAACTGTGTCTTCAAGTTATCAGTGAAGCGAGACGGGGGGACTGGCGACTCTTCCGGGAATCAGATTGTCCTTCTTGTTCCTTGGAAACAGTGCTGCAGTCGCTCGCCCACATCTGAGACTGTCACACGGGGGTGACTCGTGAGCCTGGTGTCAGACAAAGCTCAGCTGGGACTGCAGACAGGCCTGCCCAGCGCACACACAGCATCACAGCCACTTCTGCGAAGACCTGGAGGCCTGCCCATGGAGACTCACGCGTCTGCGCCTGGGGCTCATCAGCAACGCGCTAGGGGTCTTTATGGGTGAAGAAGTAGCCACAAGCTGCTCCGAAATGAAATGAGGCCCTCGGAGGTGACTCCTGTTGAGCCGCACGCTCTGGAGCGCTGCGCCAGTTAGGCCGTGAAGGCTGAGTCTTTTTAGTTATTTCAAATAAAGCTGCTCCCAAAATGGCTTTCTGGGATGGCAGTCCTCGCCACCAGCTGGGCATTTGGGTCTTCTTGGCTTGTGTGTCTCGGTGATACAGGTGATCTACCGCTGACAAGGACCCCCGCTCTTACGCTTCCTTTAAAAATGCAACGTGTGCGTCTCCAGCTAACTATAGAAAAACTCGCAACAGTGTCTCCTTTTACTGTGGGAGCCCGAGGCCCTTCTAGGGCATCAAACAGCTCGTGGTGATCTGGTTTTCTGGGCAGGTCCCCTTACAGAAAAGAGTTCTCTGTCAGCGTCACTGGATGTGGTTGGTGGGAACCAGGCATGCTGAGTCAGGCTTCAAAGGAGATACAGGTTCCATCCTGAAGATGGCTGATACCCAGCTGAAAAGACAGAGGCCGAAGTTGGCTTGGAGCTCTTCCGCTTACAGTGCTTCAGTTGTGTTCCTCCTTCTTATATGAAAATGTGCATTATGTGTGCTCAGCTGTTCAGCTGTGCCTGACTCTGCGACCCCATGGACTGTCTGCCCGTCAGGCTACTGTGTCCGTGGGATTTCCCAAGCAGGAACACTGGAGTGGGTTGCCATTTCATCCTCTAGGGATGGCAGTTCCTCAAAAAGTTAAAAATAGGATTACCATGTGACCCAGCAATCCCATGTCAAAATATATACCCCAAAGAACTGAAAGTAGGGTCTCAAACTGGTGTTTGTACACTCATGCTCTTAATAGCATTACTCTTAGTAGCTAAAAGGTGGTGCAAACCAAGTGTCCATCAACAGATGAATGTATAAACAGAATGTGGTCCATCCATGTGACGGAATGTTAGTCAGCCTTGAAGAGGGAGGAAGTTCTGAACTATGCTCCCACATGGATGAACCGTAAGGACAGTATATGCTTAGTGAAATAAGCCAGACACAAAAGGACAAAAAAAAAAAAAAATCCACTTAAATGAGACGCCTGGAGCAATCAGCTTCACAGAGCCAGAATGCAGAGGGCTGGGGCCAGGAGCTGGGAGCCGTTTAATGGGACGAAGAGTCCACAAACTGGTTGCACAGTGCTGCGAATGTGCTTAACGCAACTGGGGTGCACACGTAGACGCGGTTAGGATGGAATGTCTCATGTTGTGTGTATCTTACCACAGTGAGAAATTTTACCTGATTTACACATAGCGCAATGGGGGGATGCCACGGAGTCCTGAGACCAGGGCAGCGTGCTGATGCCTCTGGCCCAGGCCTGGCCCCGGTGGGGACTCTGCTGGATGCTCCCGTCTTCACCCAGACTCTCTCGACCATCCCCACCTTGCCTGTGCCCTGGGGGCCTGTCAGGCAGGGCAGGGCTCTTCCCTCCTCACTGGAGACGCAGTCTGCACTCTTCACACCAAGGTCCCCTGCTCTTCTCTGGGGCAACTCTGCACAGCCCCTCCGCAGGCTCTGCGGCTCCCGGGGCCCTGTGACCATGGGCGAGTCTAGCCCCGCTGTCCCCGGCCCCGGTCACTCAGCTCCCTCGCCCCACTCCTCCGTCAGCTCTCCGCCTAAAGGCCCCCTTGACCATAAGCCAAGAGTGCGCCTGCTCCCGCGGGGTCTTGAGCGACATGACGCAAGAAACTGTCTCTTCATCCCTCTCTTCCTACAGAGAAGGAAGGGTCTGGGAGCAAACAGCTCACCTGCTCAGCCAGGCACGGCGGCGATTTCACAAAGGGGCAGCGTTAGAAGGACAGTGGTCCAGCCCGTGGACTAAGGGATGAACCGCGCAGGGCAGGGGCTGAGAAGTGCCCAGACGCTGCCTTCCAACCCCACGCAGGCCCCTCTCTCCCCCACCCCCGGCCCCCGACTTGGCCCCACACGATGCCCTGACTCGGGGCCATTTGTTCACGCAGGGTGTAAACAGCTCCTGGAAGTGCAGCCCGAGCCGCAGGAGCCGCTGCCTAGTCTGATTTGACAACAGGGCCTATTAATCTGCTTCGGACCCTGGGGCTCTGCTCAGTCCCCCTGCTGCATCTATAGGATTCTTTATTTGTTCTTTTTCCCTCTCCTGCTCCAAGATAAAAGATCTGGCAGGAAGAGGGATTAAACTGAAAACTAATACAAATGAACCTGATCCATCTCATGGGCACTCTGATTGGTATAAAAAAAAAAAAAGTGGTTCTGGGGAGGATTTGCTCATTCACAAGCTTCGGAATTGCTAGCTTGCTGAGAAGTGTTAAAATTTAAGTAGCAACTCTGTTCCTGACAATCAATAAGGCAAAATCCCTTTAAAAGATTCTTCCCCCGGTCCTCACAGAAGAGGACCACGAGATGCTTCTCTTAGGGCTGGAATGCAGAAGAACCTTTTGATAGAGGAAACCACCCCATAAAAGTCTCAATAGCGTCTTCCCTCCCCTTTGGGAATGCCCCTTGCTCCTCTGATCTAGAAGAGTAAGAAACTCCAGTCTTCCCCAGCTGGGCTATGAAACAAACCTCTGTTCCACAGACGGGCATCACTGAGCCTTTTTCCTGGCTTCCAGTGCCCGGTAACCAGGAGGCGGTAATCACCCCTGCACTCGGTCTGTTGGTTAAAAAGTTGATGGTTTTCAATCTTCTCAAATGTACTGGAAGCTTTTTTTTTGATTAAAAAAAAAGAGCATCACCATTTTCTCAATTAAAGGTACTCAAGGAAGGAAACTACTTTCCAAAGAAAATTTCCTTAATTACCAAAAAAACCGTTATCGCTGTTACTACCTAATGTTTGTGCTGCCGTCTGCCTTCTGGAGGCTTTCACATCCGTGACCACACGAGACGTCTAGAGGAGGAGGCACTCTCTGCCCGTTTAACAGGCTGAGAAACCAAGGCTCCAAGAAGTTTAAGTAGCTTCTCCCCAGACATACGGGCTGTCGCCGCCTGGACTCCTGGGCGGGCCAACGTCACTGATGGCAGAGCAGTCTCCACTGTCTCCTCGTGGGACGAGGTACGGGGTGGCCAGCAGCACCCAGGAAGTACATGCACACACACACGTGCGCGCCAAGAAGGCACACACAACCAGAGGCTGAGTGTCTCTGGGCGATAATGAAGATGCAGGAAAAAGACGGCACCAGGAGGAAGCAAGCGGCCAGAGCCTGGAGACCCTGGACAGGAAGCGCCCTGGCTTCTGCACCAGGGAGAGCAGGGCACGGGGGTGGGAGGGAAGGCAGGGCCTGGGGCGAGGGCTGGAAACAGGGAAAGTCGATTGAGAGATGAAAGAGGCGAAGCCACCAACACGACAGACGGACCTCGTTTGGATCCTGATTCAAGCAAGTCAACTGTGAAAAGGCTTTTTTTAAAATAGCGACCCTTAAATGTGGACTGAGTGTAAGGTGATATTAAGGATTCTATTAATTTTGTTTGATGTCCCTGTTTGAGTATTTACTGCATCACTTATGGATGAAATGATAAAATCTCTGGCACTTCTTTTAAAATACTCTGGCAAAAAAGACTGGGGGTACTAATGAAAGAAATATGGTAAACTATTGATGGTTTTTGAAACCGAACACAAGAATACTCTGTACCTTTGTGCGTATTTAGTATTTTTCCTGATGAAAAGTTTGTAGAAAGTGACTGTTTTGTCACAGCATTGCCAGCAGTGAGCATTTCAACTGTCTTCAGTTGTACACTTGGTAGATGAAATGATGAGATCTCACTGACGCTGTCCTTTGTATTTTTTTGTACAAATAAGAATGAACATGCTTTCATTAAAACAACTTCCCCCAGGTTACAGAGAGAGCTAAGAGGAAAATTAAGATGCAAATTTATTATTTTTCTAATTGTAATTCCACTGCTGATTTGGCTACAAGTGTCTGCACACTGTGTCTCCTGAAATAGAAATATTATTGTAAGAATTATAATAATAGATAGCCACCTAAGTGGGGCTTCCCAGGTGGCTCAGTGGTAAAGAATCCGCCTGCCAACATAGGAGACGCCAGGTCGATCCTGGTGTCAGGAAGATCCCCTGGAGGAGGAAATGGCCAACCTACTCCAGTATTCTTGCCTGGGAAACCCCATGGATGGAGGAGCCAGGCGGGCAAGTCCACAGGGTCACGAAAGAGTCAGACACAGCTGAGTGACTGAGCATGCACTCACACGCACCCACTTAAACAGCCACCCAGGAGATAAACTCCGTTTGGATGCATCTGAGTCACTGTCAGAGCCTCAGCAGCTAGCAGAGGGCCTGACTCACCGCAGGGCCCGATCTGTCCTTTCTCTGGGGAAGCACCTGCCTGCCAGGCGCTGCTGGATGGCTCCATGGTGGTCTGCATCCACACACAGGAAACGGAGGCACGGATGACAGCCTGATCCTCCCACGTCGTGGGACCTTCCGGATAAGTACAACTTCATTGTTTCGACTTCTGGCAGTTGCTCGGTATTGCAGCAGGAAAGCCAAGGGCTCTGTCACAGAGAGGATGCAGAAAGGGAGCTGTCCTCTGGACCGTCACCTTCGGGGTCCAGGGAGGTCACGCTCGGGGAGACTCTCCTCTCCCAGCCGGGGCTGGCCGTGTGGATGCAGGACGCAAGCGCTCTGGGTTTCTCAGGCTGACGGTGCACACTCAAGACGGGGCCACGGAGGAGGCACCCCGGGCGCACGCTCACTGGTAGCTCCCCTACCACAGGCCCGTCCGCACCAACAGCAGCAGCTGCTCTGAGAGCGGTGTGTGGCTGGCGGGGGGGGGGGGCGGTGAGAGGGTGCTGCGCCCTGCGGTCTCCCCGCCAGACCCCTCACCCCAGTCTAACTGTGAGAGGACCTCCGACACTCCCCTTCCTCCCCAGACTGCCACCATCGTCCACATCAGGGTAAGTGTGAGAACCTGCCAGGCCAGGAGGAGCCCGCGGAGACGCCCAAGGCCCCCGAATGGGGTGTGGGCCCGGGTGGTGTCCTGGGGCAGAAGCAGACGTGTGCAAAATGCCGAGGAGACCGAATAAAGCCTGGCCTTCAGGTAACAATCTAAAGGTACAGCAACATCGGCTCACTGATTTCGACAACGTCCCACATGAAGGCAAGTTAATGAGAGGGGAAACCGAGCGTGGGATTTGGGGATCTTTCTCCCCATGATTGTTCTGTAAACCTAAACGTTCTCAAATAAAATGTGTAGGAGGTGGGGGGCAGGGAAAGGCCGGCCGGTTAACGGGGCGGCGTGGACCCGGGGCACGTGGGCCTGCAGTGGACACTGGGGGTCCTGCAGGGAGGACGGGGGGGCTGCGGCGTGTGGCCACCCGGCACACGCTGGCCGGACGTGGGGAGCCCGGACTGAAGGCCACAGGGTCTCCTGGAGCTCACGCTCTGCAGAGTGGGCCCTCCTGCCGGGGCTCACGGGAGCCTCTCCTGTTTGGGGACCTGCTGCCCTTGCGGGGGTGCACTGATAGCGGGGGCTGTGGCCTCCACCAGCTGTGGAGAGCGGTCACCCGGCGCCCCCTCCAGGGGGCCCTGCCCAAGATCCCCGCGGGGGTCCTTTCACCGTTGAATGTTTTTATTTTTCACGTGTGATTTTACTTAGTTATTTTTGGCTGCGCTGGGTCTTTGCTGCTGGGTGGAATTTCTGTAATTGTGGCGAGTGGGGGCTACGCTCCAGCTGCTGTGTGGGCTTCCCGCTGCAGGGCAGGACGCTCTGTGGCGCACGGGCTCAGCTGCTCGGCGGCACGCGCGATCTTCCTGGACCAGGGATCGAACCGACGTCCCCTGCGTTGCAGGGCTGATTCTTAACCACTGGACACGAGGAAGCCCTGAATGGTTTTTTCCTTAACAAAATCTCCAAAATTACATACGCTATAAAACCTGGATTGACTCTGAGAACTACATCCACAGAGTAATACTAAAGGTAAGTTTTTTTTTTAAATGTGTACAGACATATATAAATATATGTGTATGTATCTCTCAAAAAAGTAATATAAACTTATTTCCAAAATTTGGAAAAAAAAGAGCAGCAGAAAAAAATGAAATGAAATGAGCACAGGTCAATACTATGGTTGTTTTCTAAACCACCCTCATGATTTTTCAAGTGCTTGCTGTAATTATTTTCAAGTTTTTCAGAGACTCTGACCTATATTTCAGTGCTCAGCTCAACGAGTTATTGAAATTACTTTGGTGGGATGAATAGCATTTGCTTCTCTATGCTAAAGGGCCCTCAGATTATTGTCATGGTATCAACAGAGACGGTTTCAAAGCCCAGACAACACATAATCTCAAGCTCCTCAGGGTGAAGCCGCTGGGACGGGGGCTGTGGAATTGATCCCCGCTCTGAGCCACTCATCTGCTCTGGGCGGACGTGAGAACTCAGAGGTGAGCGTGTCCGGGCCACGGAACAGCCTCTCCTGGCTTATTCACAGTTCATCCGGACGTTAAAGGAGAAGCACAGATAATAGCTGGTTCCGTGAAGGTTAAATGAGATCCTTCTACAGGATTCTGGATAAAGAATGATTAAAAGAATGAGAGGAATATAATTTGTAGAGCCACTTTAGAATTTCAAGCTCGAGCTGGCAGAAATAACATTTTTAGAATAGGCTGTACTCCTGAGAGAAGACCATGAGATCTTCCGTGATTCTATCACAGCATCAAACATACCTTAAGTGAGTGAACTGAAGCACAATTCTGAAGGATGCTGTGACTCGGCCCTGCTCACGGCATCCCTGGGGGTAAGACTGAGGTCTCTAAGGTCCCCAAGGAGGGATGGGCCAAACCCCCCCAGGAAGGCTGGGGCAGAGGTTGAGACTAGTCAGAGATGGTCACTGGGCCAGGAGAAGGAGCAGGAAGGGACAGCATTTTCTGTCTCAGACAGAACCCCAGAGAGCAGGCCATTGCAATAGTTTCACAGCCTCCACTTTGGGAAGACTTTCTCTGATGCATCTGTTTTAGAGAAGCAATAAAACTCTGCAGGGTTAGAGTTTTAAGTTTTGTCTTAAAAGTGAAGAACAAAAAGAGCTGAGAACTTGGGAACTAAATGAAATTCCCTGCTAAGCAATATGGCCAGAGTGACGGCAATGTTTGCATCCCCCAGGAGGCCTGGGCCTCCTGAGCTCTGGGGGAGACGCCGGACGTGCCCCAGGTGGGCTCACGAGGGGACGCGGTCCTGGGGAGGGTGTGGTCCCTGAACGGGAGAGGCGGTTTGCGTCAGAGAAGGAGACGCTGGCTAGAGCAGCTAGACGCGGGGCCTGGACAGGCCCAGAAGTGGAGGGGCGCTCAGCCGGGGGTAGCAGACAAGCCCCCAAGCCCCCCTCCTCAGCTCGGCTCTGCGCCGACGACAGGGCGATGCAACAGGGAGGGTCTGGATGGATTTTAAAATGGGAGCGAGTGCTGTCAGTGTGAGGTTCAACATGCAAAACCCGCAGAAGGTGGGCTCAGATGGAGCCACCTCCTCACTCTCACGGGCGGTGAGAAGGCATCCGTGTGACACGTGTTTCAAAGATGGTTGCAAATAATCTGAAGCATAAGAACAAAATCTCTCTGCCACTTTGGCAAGAAGACAACACGCAGCCAGGTGTCAGCTTTGAAGTTCATGACACCAAGGCGGGAGGAGGAGGCCACGCATACTCTCGGGGTGGCAGCTGCAGGCTGACAGACAGACAGACACCCGTGCGGGAGGAGAGCGGGCTGAGCCGTGAGCGGTCTCGCCGTGAAGGTAGGTTTTCCCCACCTCCCCGGGGACATGACTGTGCGACTGGACTGACCTGAACCACGCCATAAGCCCGGCCTCTGCTCTCTAAGGAGCGAGTGCTTCTACGCAGGAAGGGACTAGGGCTGGAGACCGGGTCAGAAGTGGGCCTGGGGCTAGCATCCAGGCTGCTGGAAGCACAAACACATTTGGGGCCCTTGAGGTGTCTCTGCCACCCTGTGGACTGGAGCCCAGCAGACTTCCCACCCTTGGGGTTTCCCAGCAAGTATATGGAGTGGGTAGCCATTCCCTTCTCCTGGGGATTTTCCTGACCCAGGGGTGGAACCCCCATCTCCTGTGCAACCAGCAAAGACTAAAGATTTTAACTGCCATTGATTAATGAGGGAACCAGTAAGATGTTACAATGTATCAGAAGAGAATTCAAACATACACACATGCTGACCATCAGGAAGGCTAAAATGAACTTACAAATAGAAGCAAAACTGGCCAGTAGCTTCAGAGCAATAACCAACTACTGCGGTCATGACTTATCACCAGGACACACCATTCCTATGGACAAGAATTATTTGCATCATTGCGAGCTTTCTGGAGAAAGCTCTAGAGTTGCGAGATCACTCTAGAGTTGTAAAAATAGCTCAAAAACAACGAAAAGTACAGGCCCTTAGAGCATCAGGTGACCCTGAAGGTGGCTCGGAGGGACGCCCTTGGGGCCACCTCAAAGTCCCTCAGGCTTTCCTGGCACTTGCCCCCTTGGGACTGCAATGATCTTAGAGATGAGTCCTGATCAAACTCAACCAGCACTTTAGAGTGGGCCACATCCTTCTGCTGCGTAGAGAGGCCTCAGCCTGTCTGCAGGGCCCCTGCTGTGAAGACACCAAGAGCCCCAGCCCTCTCTCTGTTCCTCTGTCCATGTCACACAGCTTGTGGGACCTTAGGTCTCTGACCAGGGATTGAACCTGTGCCCCGTGCAGTCGATGAGGGCTGTCTTAATCACTGGACTGCCATGGAGGGTTCGCTGGGCTCCCCTGGCCCCACTGGGCCTTCCCCCCTCAGCCCAGAAGGCTCGTCCCTCGGGCTGGGCCTTGGGACGGGGCAGTTCTCTCCGGGCGCTGGCCTCTGGCAGAGACGCCTGGGACCAGAGAACGACCAGCTCCCTAGGAGGTGCTCGGGACGCCTGCAGGGGCCAAGCTCCGCACACACGGGCTTTGGCTCGGGCTGGCGCCGGGACACACTACGGCGGCAGCTCCAGAGCTCTGCTCCCTGAAAGCGCCGACGAGGCCCTCCGGTGACGCTGGCACGTCGAGAGGGCAGGTGTCGCCCGGCGCCTGCCGCCACCACTGAGCCACGCCAGAGTGTTCCCTGCAGGACCCCGGCTTCCAGGACGGCAGCTGACTCTGCCTGCCAGGCGGTGCTGGCGGCGGCCAGCACCCTGAGGAGCGGGGCGTGAGGCCCGCCGGGTGGGCTTATTTAGAGCTGTCGGCTGGCACAGCCCTCAGCACAGGCCAACTACCGTCTCCATTTTAGCACGCTAGCTGCTAAGCAGCTCTTTCTGAATGTGATTAGCCAGCATGTTCAGGGGCTTCTTAAGGGCGCTGCTCCCTGATAAAAATAAAACCCAGATCGTTGGCCCAGATGACAGTGCCGGTCTTGCTATCTGCTCGGCAGGGAGACGTGTGACTCATCCACTGACAGTGGCGTGGACTGACCTGGCCCGGGCTGCAGACGAAGTCAGGGCCAGCTGGAGAGAACGGCCCTCTCCACTTCAGAGTGTTTGTGTTAACAATGCTTGATGCAGTCGTGATGACGGTGTGGACTACCCCGGACTCTTCTCTAGAGGCTCTGAGGGAAAGCGTCTGGGCAGTGGCCAGCTCAGGTGGGCCCAGCAGGGGAGCCGGGGGGCAGAGGATGCCCTTGGTCACCTTCTCAGTGTCCCGGCCCCTCCCCAAAGCTGTCCTCACTTCAGAAGCTCTTTCCAGACGCCTGGAGGTGACACGCTGCCCCCTGCCCTTGCTTGCCCAGGCCTCCTGCCACGCCCACCCACTAGGGGCGCCGTCCGACCACCTCCCATCTGGGCCCCCCGCACTGCCTCCCTACGGCACTTGGAATGAAGGTGCCCCAATGGGCGAGCATGGCATGGCAGGACGCGAGGACGCGTCTGACCACGTTCTTGCCGTCAGGGGTTGGGGCTGACCGTGTTGGCGCTGCAGCCAGCGCCCAGCAGAGTGTCTTGTACAGAGCAGGCGCCTAAGTACTGGACAGAGGGACAGATGCATGGACGAACGGAATGAATGACTGTATGTAAAACCTGCTTCTTACTTAGGCACGATGTCTGACAAAGAGCCGACCAACCATGCACACTGCTGAGGGAACAGCTGGCGTGCATTTGAAGCCGTGCCCTGTTTTACGTAACCCGGGCACCACAGGGCACCTCCCTCACAGCCCAGGGTCGGTGACTGTGACCCGAGCTCATCCTTGGGGACTCCACCAGGGAGCCTGCCTATTAAGGGCACAAAGACACCCGAAACAGTCCTGATTTCAAGGAGACGACACCCACGGGAGTCGGCTGTCAGGATCCTGACGGCAAGAGGCTGCTCCTGCGGTGTCCTCTCCACGTCATGCAGACCCGGCGCCCCTGAGGGCACGGCCCGGGGCCTCAGCACAGACCCCGGCGCCCACGGGAGGCCCTGGGGCCTCAGCACAGACCCCGGCGCCCACGGGAGGCCCTGGGGCCACCCCTGCCGCTGCCCGCCTGGGCTCCCACGCCACCCTTTCGTTTTCGCGAAGCCGGAGCTGCGGTTTCCGTTTGAAACTCCGTGAAGCACCCAAAGAACCATCACTGGCTGGTGTGGGTCTGGGCCAGAAGGAAAGCTTAAAGACGTTAAGAGCCAGGGAGAAATCTGATTATGGCCCATGGCGACACCGCTGCGTCCCTACTCACTGTTCTCGGACAGCTCCACGATGTAGTGAAGAACAGGGCTGTTCCCGTCGAAGGGTCGGACCCAGGAGAGCACCACGGCGTGGCTGTGGGCAGGGCTCAGGCTGGCCATGAGGTTCTGGGGTGAATGAGGCAGCTCACTAGGACACAAAGGAAGAAAGAAAGAAAAAACAAACACGTGTCAGAATGGTGTGACAACCTCCTGGCTCTTACACTGCCAGATCCCAGTGTGCGATGCTTTGAAAATGGAAAACATCAAGCAGGCCCTGAACACAAACACTACTTGCCGCCCTCCCCCGCCCCCCCAAAAAACAAAAACCATCACCATTCACGTGTTTTATTTTCCAAACGTAATTTGATTTAATCCCTCTGGTAGGGATTAAACAATTAATGACTCTCACTGAAATCGAGTGGGGAGTGCCCGTTTCACACAGTAGATGGTTTAATTGAGAAAACTTGGTCACCAATTTGCTTCTGCAGTGAGAGGCTGTTAATGGGAACACAGCAAGCCCCGTAAGAGG
Source organism: Alces alces (assembly GCA_015832495.2). Lineage (NCBI taxonomy): Eukaryota > Metazoa > Chordata > Mammalia > Artiodactyla > Cervidae > Alces > Alces alces. Next base: position 38,197,367 of record JADEYB020000015.1, read on the forward strand.
AAAAGACCGGGGAAACAGGGTCGACTTGGAAGTTTCCGACACCAGCTATTTGAGTCACCAGCCAAAACGCCCATATGCATCCTTGGACCGCGTGGCCGTCTCTCGACGGTTTGCACAGTGATACTGTTGCCCTGCGCTCTGCTGGGTAATGGAGATTTGGGAGAGGCGGTGAAAGGCAACTGTGGTGAAAATGCTAACTGAAAACCCATGGAAACAGTAAACAACCCATCAGCAAGGCTATAAAACGGAAACACAGATAAATCCTGGGAAGGAGTTACGAACAGAACGGGTCTTCATTGGGATTTACTGATGATGAAGCTCCAAAACCCAGCCGCGTGGTTTCTACCACCGACGGGCTGCGACCTTGCAATCCTGAGTGGCCAGGCCTGTGTTTAACCTTCACACCTTGGGCCCTGGAGCAGGGCCCTGCTGCTTGGGCCTTAGGACTGGCTTCTCCTGCTGGAGGGGGGCAGGGGCTGGAAAGGGGGTGCTGGGTGTGACCCACTTCACCCGCCAGCTAGCTCTGGTCTCCCTTACACATCAATTACTGCTGACCCACACAGGCCAGCACAGAAAGCCATAATTACACTTGATATTTTTAATTTAAAAAATGTACTCATTACCCTTGGAAATTTATTAAGCTGTTATGTGCTTGCAGCTACCTAAGAAACACAGCTCTCTCTAACCCACCCATGCGATTTATAAACAAACTAATATTTCTCACGTAGACCGCGACTTTAAATCAGCACCACGAAGGATGAACTCAGGCCTGAAATGCCGTCCTGTTTTCTCTTTAATTGTGAACCAAGCTTTAAATCAGGAAAGGGGCCCCTCCACTCTGTCCACAATACCAGCGCTCCTGGAGTCCTGAGGCTTGGGCTGCCTGGAGCCCTGAGCTCTGCCGGGGGTCACGCTGCTCCCCTGCCCTCAGCAGCACCCCCTGCCTGCTAGCACTGCCCCCCCCCAACCCCCACGCACTCTCCTGAGAGCACAGCGCTGCCTGTGGCAACCAAGCCCATAACCCACCACTCGCCCAGCATCCAGAGCTCAGGCTCCCCTCTGTGGGGGCCCTCTGCGCACCCCTGCCCCTGACTCGAGCAGAACTCATCACGCCTACCTCGGCTCCCTCTGTAATTGACAGACTTTTCAGCTGAACAAATGTCGTGGAGCCCTTGGAGCAGGGCCAGGGTGTGTGTGGACGACGGGCCCCGTCCTCCGCCGGGGCAGCCTCGTCCACCCCACGTCACCGACACCTTAAGCCGAGCGGCAGGCGGGGGACGTGGGGAGGGTGGGTGCGCTGACCCCGCTGGAGCGGAGGGAGGAACAGAGCCCTCTCCAGCCCGCCCTCCCGGGGGTGGACACAGCTAGGAGGCGGCCCGGCCCTGGCCTCCCAGAGAGCCCAGCTGGGGAGCCTCGACAGGGACTGCATCCGAGAGGCAGCGCCCCGTGGGAGAGGCGGGGCCGAGGACCGGGAGGATCGGGGTCAAGGTGGAGGCCGCGGGGCCGAGGACCGGGAGGATCGGGGTGAAGGCGGAGGCCGCGGGGCCGAGGACCGGGAGGATTGGGGTGAAGGCGGAGGACCAGGCGGGAGTGGCCGCCGGGGCACAGGCAGGACCCGGGGCGCAGTGGGGCCGCAGCGGGGGAACGCAGGGCTTGCACTGCATCTTGGAGGGAGGCAAGCGAGAGGCCCGGGTCCAGAGTCTCTGGCTGTCGGTGTGATGCTGGCTTTCCGGGGCTGGAGCTGGGACCCTGAGGGCCGCTCGTTAGAAAGCGTCCTGGCGACAAACTGTCAGAGGACGCTCTGTGTAACCGTCAGGAGGGAGAACAGACGTGAGATGAGGCTGGTTAGTGGTCAGAGGCAGACAGCCGGGGCTGACGTGGGTGGGGTCTGGGGAAGACACGGCAGCCGGAGGAGGGGCGCACGGCGGGCTCGGGACCAGCCTTGCAGAGCGGCCCTCCTGTCCCCGAGGAGGCACAGGCAGGACAGGAGGCAGCGGGAAGGGACATGCTCCTTCTGCACAAGATGAGAGTCGGCTGTGGCCCACACATCTCTGCACACCCTGTCCCGGGGGTTACGAGGGGTCTGATCCTAACGTTCCCACAGCCAGAAAGACCCCGGGTCTGCGCTCAGCGTCAGATCATGCCTCTCAGCCTAAACGGGGAGCACTTAGCAACAACCCATCTGACAGGTGAGTGGCTGGCTCTCTTCCTGGAGCTGGAGTGCTGTCGAGACGGAGGGTTGCTCACCACTCCGTGCCTGCTGGTCACTCCAGGCAGCCTCCCGTCCAGCGTCCGCTCAGGAGGTCCTGGGGCCGGCTCGGACAAGGCCCTGGTCCATCCATCTCACCCGGGGCGCGGGCCTGGGGGCCTGCCTCCTGGCCCCTGGAAGGCCACCAAGGGAAAGAGCACAGGGCCTGCGCAAAGGGGGGCACGGTGAACAGCAGCAACGCGGCCCCAAGCCGCGGCGGACGGGCGAGCAGGGACTTCTAAAAAGACCGGGGAGACTAGGAACCTAAAAGGCAAAGTAGCCTTGAGATGTTTAGAGCCGGGGCCGAGCTCTAGAGACAGCGGTGCCCAAGAACGTGGCTGTCTGGGACGCAGCTGGAGATAACGAGGCCTTGTCCGCCGCTGCCCGAGTCCACAGTCACCCCCGGAGTACGGCCAGCACAAAGTGCGGTTTTTACGAACGTCACAGGACTCCGAGTCAGAAGGAAATTCAGGTGTTTTTTTTTTTTTTTCTGGTTCCAGGCTCTCCCCATTTGAAAATTCTCTCTAGCATATCTCTGGTGTTCAATATTACCGGTTTCACAATGCAAAGAACTCTTTAATATACATTGGAAATGTACACTATTTCTTTAAATGATAAGTTTCGGTTATCTGGAAAATTAAGCATGGTGAAATACTCGACTAACCCATCCCGGGCCGACAAATGAGGCTTTCCGATATTCTGACTCCATTTCGGAGGATCTTATCTGATAGCAGGATAGGGTGGCTCGGCATGTCTCTGCCAGCTCGGAAAGGAGATAAACGATGAGCAGAGTGACTCACCGGCACGGATGTGCAGACGGGGTGACAAATGAAAGGGATCCGAGGACGCGGGGCCAAAGCCCGTGCTGAGCCACTGCGCGGTTTGAAAAGGCCTCGCCGTTGGGGGAACTAGGCCATGGTAACGGCAGAAATTACCAACAACCGGGCCCGGCCTGTGTGGGGAGGCGAGGCAGCGAGGTGTGTTTGGGAAAAACCAGCTGGGGAAGAGACCCGAGAGGAAGCGGATGGTGAAGGGGTGCCCGCGGGGGGCTGCCCGGGAGGGAGAGGGGCCGATGAGCATTTTTCTATAGAAAAGCCCTGCCCCTGAGTGGACCAACGACGCCTCGGTCAAACCCATCTTCTCTGACTTCATTCTGAGGATGAAGGCAGAGGGGGCCCGACAGCTCTTGATAAATGGCACTAAATTGTTCGCTCCGTATTACGGCTTTCTCAGAAGCGGTTCTAGTGAAGGAAACCTCTCCCACTGCCTCGGGGCCGCGTCTTCCAGCCGCTCTGTAAATGAGGCTTTCCTCTGTACTCTGGCTCAGAGGAATTAGTCTCTGGTCTCAGAAGGAAAGATGCAGTGCTAATTGGGTTTTTAAATGATTAACAGTCAACCCACAGAGCCTTGGCGTCTGGTCCCTCTGGGGTAATACAGCAAGAAGCTTCGGGGGTCTGCAGTCACCCCAGACCCAGTTTCTTCTTATAAGGCCCCAGCAAACTGGTAGGAGAGACACAACTAACATGACCGGTGACCAGCATAACCAAGACTGTGTGTTGTGAATTGGTCAGATGTGTCATGAGACCCTCTGGAATTGCAAAGGCCTCTCACCCCTGGGAGAGGGTGAGGTAGACCCCTTTGAAATTAGTCCTCCTTGGTGGCACCAAATACCCAAACCTGTCTCAATCTGCTAAGTGGAGCAGGCCTTCCTCAGACACTGATGGGCCACTTGTTTCTACCTGTTTCAGGCACCCAGGCCTCCACGTCAGATAGACAAGCCTGGTGCGTCCGAGGGTCACAAACTTCAGGCAGAAATAAAGGAGGGTGAAAGAGAGACACCTCTTGGCCCCAGTGTGTGTGTGGGGGTGCTGTTGATGTAAAGAGGAGTTTTTTTATGAGATGGTGAGGAATAATAAGAGCTGGGACTGACTGTCTCCGCTGAGCGGAACTCCTGGCCAGTCCATTCAAACTTCACCTCCATCCTTCACGGTGAGTGACAACGTGCGCTGCTCACAGGTGAGGAAACAGAGGCTGCGGCATGCGCGCTAGGGGGCCCCGGCCAGCATCGCTTGGGGGCGACCAGTGGCCCTGCTGCGATGGCGGCTTCTCCCCCAACCAGGGTCCTCGAGCCCCCCGACACCCAGGCGGACACAGAACAGACACTCCCGGGTGCCAACTCTGGAGCGAGCCCACAGGAGAGCTGCCAGCGGCTGGCCTGCTCCTGAGAAGCCCACTTGTAACGCTCCTAATTTCTATATTTAACAAAGTGGCTTTTAACTCGAGTGGGGAGGCCGGCGAGCACGCTTTCAGGCTCTTCTGAAGGACACTATTTAGCCGTGAGTAGCTCTCAGTCACTCACTGAGGTTGTTGTTGTCATCCGAGTGAATCCAGGAGACGTTAACGCGCTGGATTTGCAAGTTCTCTGAGAAGCTCAAATGCCCCGCAATCCTGAGTTATGACTATTATCATCACTATTGTCATTGCCGATGTCCTAGAGTTAGGACCTTATTGGATCTAAAGATACGCGTGCTCTAACCTACAACCTTCCCCATTCATTCCGATTTGGAAGAACTGAGAGCTTATTACACTGACAATTCACAAGGACCGCTGTCTCTCAAATCAGTTCTGCAACCAGTCGCACCTAAATTGGTTTGAATTGCGAATCTGCAGTATTTCTGTATTTGGAGATGAGGTGTTTTCCCATTACAGAAAGCCCATTATTTTATAGATACAGCAACATTTGCTGAAAAAAAAATGCATTTTACTTAGAGGAAATCAAATAAGTGAATAGCAGGGAAGATATGTAAATCAGCAGAACATAAAAACTGTGCAGACTAGAAAGAACGCACTGTACTGGAAGCATGCAGTTTGGCTTGTGCTGACAGAATCTTTATGAAATGCTGACATTTATTTATTTGGTACCAATGATGGATGATTTAAGAGTTCTCAAAGGTAGTTTAGCCGTGAATAGCACAGCATGTCACGTGGATTCATGGGTCGTGGACGCCAGAATCATCGACAATCTTCAGGAATGTCTTCCTGTGAGCTGTGGATGGGGGAAGGAAGACAGAGGACCAAGGCTGAGCAGGGCGGCACCTCAAGTGGTGGGGGGCCAGGCATGTGCACACCTAAAGGAAGGCCAGAGGCCTGAGCAGGCTGGCTGGGGGGATGACTGGAGGCCTGCGACACACACTCATTCAACCAACCAGTGTGCATTTACTGAGCGCCTCAGGTATGCCAAACATGGCCAGGCCTCAGACGCACAGCTGTGTCATCCTGCACTCCAGGGGAGAGAAGAAGGGGGAGACAGAGGATGAGATGGTTAAACGGCATCACCGCCTCAATGGACATGGATCTGAGCAAACTCTGGGACATAGTGGAGGACAGAGGAGCCTGGTGTGCTGCAGTCCATGGGGTCACGAAAGAGTCGGACATGACTTAGTGACTGAACAACAACAAATATACGCTGCAAAGATGACCTGGTCAGCAGGCCCTTCAGCTTCCTGCCTGTGAGGAGCGGGGCTGTGGGAGGCGAGTGTGGCCTGGAAGGCCGGGCAGGCAGGGTGGGCAGTTGCCCGCCATGTCCGCGAGTCCTGGTGGGAGGTGCGCACCTCCCTTCAGAGAGCAGTGGGCTCTCAGGGGCGCTGGGCCGGCCTGCCGTCCCTCAGCGGCTGGAGGTTCTGACGGGCATCCCGTGGAAAGGCGGGGTAAACAGTCCGTCAGGACACAGGGTCATGGGGATCATTGAGGAGCAGAAGCGATCGTGAACCGGCCAAGCTGAGGGCGGACACGATCCGACTTTAAGGTTACTGAGCCCCACCCTCTAAGTGTGCATGTCTGAGGCCCAAGGTGATCACCAAACCCCCAACCCTGCGAGTGTGCCTGCCCGCGGCCCAAGGCGGTGGCCTCTGACCCCTGCTGTGTGACCCACCGCACGTGTGGCCACGCGTGGAGGAGTGGTGACGTGGCGCGCATGCAGGCACGGTACTCACATCACTTCCAGGCGCGCTGTCCTGGAGTCGTTCCCACCCTCGGAGACCACCCCGCACGTGTAGTCCCCGATGTCGCCCGACCACGTCTGGCTGATGAGGAGGGACCCGTCTTTCTCCACCACGACCCTGGAGCTGCTGGATGGGGCGATGACCACGTTGTCCTTCTTCCACACGTAGCTGTGGGCCAAGCAGAGAGGCCTGAGTGAGGACCCCGGCCGCTGACCTTCCCCCTCTGTTAAAAAGCGAGCCACTGATGACTTTGTGAGCATGTGTGTGCTGCGTGGCTTCAGGTGCGTCCAAGTCTTTGCGACCCCGCGGACTGTCGCCCACCAGGCTCCTCTGTCCATGGGATTCTCCAGGCAAGAATACTGGAGTGGGTTGCCACGCCCTCCTCCAGGGGAATCTTCCCGACCCAGGGATCGACCTCACATCTCTTACATCTCCTGCATTGGCCGGCGGGCTCTTTACCACTAGAGCCTCCTGGGCAGCGTGACCTTGTGAATATATTGCAGTAAATAGTAAGGTCACTGGGCCGTGCTCTTTAAAGGGTGGTGCCTAACGTGAATTACACCTTAAAAAAGGAAAGCAACCTAAGGTCTTGGTCACAACACAGAGGTAGATGCTGAAGCTAAAAGCAGACACGGCTCGGTCCCGGGGTTCGGGACGGGAAGTCTGAGGGGCTGTGGTCACGCCTGTCACCACTGCACCTGCCCCTCCCGCTGAGGAACATCCTGGAGGCCAGAGTGCAGCTGGACGGGGGCAGGGCTGCGTAAAAATCCCCAGGGCGGAATTCCCCAATTCCTGAAGAAGCGGATCACACCCCGTCAACATGCCTTCTTAACACCCAGTCGTTCTGTCCTTGTCAATGTATGGCAAAAACCATCGTAAAGTAATTAGCTCCAACTAATAAAAATGAACGGAAAAAACCCACAAAAAACTGCATGTCTTTCTCTTTTCATTCCTTATGACGCTTTAGCATGCTTTTCTTTTCAAACGTAGATGCTGCTAGGAGCCCGTCCAGCCTGGGGCTGTGGGTGGGCAGGGGCCCCTCACTGGTCACTGCTGGATGGGATCACAGTGCTGGCTTTCCTTTCCCAAATCCTGGACTGGATTTCCAAAACGTGCCCAGTTCTTTAAAGGCTTGATGCATGCAGAGCACAGGTGTCGACAAACGGCTCATCTAGAACCGCCCACAGACAGAGCAGGACTGACCCTGCGGGGAGGAGGCGAATCCGCTGCTCACTCTGGGAGCAGCACTCAGGGTTGGCGCTCCTCGGGGTGTCCAGGCGGGGGTGCCCAGAGTGAGCAACCTAATCACTTCTCAGGAAGCAAGCTCCGACTCTGTTTAATCACACATAAGAAGCTACGAGGAAACCACACGGATCTGAGGGGGTATCTCTCGTGGCCTTAGGGCAGCAGAAAATATCTGTTTGTCCTTTGTGGGTGACGCTCCCAAGTCCTTTAGAAATGAATGAATTCTCTAGGATCCAAGAATTCTCTAGGTAATCTTCTAACTCGTTGGCTTTTGTGTGTTTGCTTTGCATTCAACATTCTCAGAAGGAAGGCAAACTTGATTTCTGAGCTCTGCAGTACTCCAGAGAGGCAGATAGAAATACAGCAATTCTCAATTTGTCCAATCGCTACCCAAGAACAGAGAAAACAGCTGAGGCTCCACATCCAGGTGGTGACGTGTCTATGCACCCACCGTCTTCTCCCTCTGCTCAGAGCGGAATGTGAGGAAGCAGGGGGACACCTTGATTCTGTCAGGGACTAGCTGCATGCCTTTGGGGCTGAGGTCAGAGTGGAAACACGAGGATGACCATGTCATGTTTCTAGATGCACGCTCAGGGCTGGTTCTGAAAATTAAAAACCCTTCTGCAAGTGGTGGCTCTTTGGGAAGAAGCTCGTGGTCTACAGCCACCTGTGTCTGCTGCCCCGTGTCCACCTGGACGGTCAGGTTCTTCATCATGACCTTCCCAGGCTGAGTCAGACAGAGGCGGGGGCAGGTGGTCACCGTACCCTGATCGGTCTCAACATCCTCCGGTTCCGCTCTTTCTGAGTGTTTTCCTCTAAGCGAGTTGATCACTGCGGGGCCTTTCCCCTCGCGGCGCTCCCTCTCTGCCTGATACACAGGAGCCATCCTTGCAGTAGAGTGGACCCCTCGGGTCCCGCCCGGCCCCAGTGCAAACACTGCTGAAATCCCATTCCATCTCACTGGACTTTTCTCTCATTAAGTATCAGTCTCTGACAAGCACGTTTTACAGATAGTGTTTTAACCTTGGCAGGAAAATCATGAAACACTGTATTGAAGTCATGAAGTGGAACACAGCTCACTGTAAATAATGCATAAGGCTGGAGTGGAAAATGGGGTCTGTGTGATTAATGAAGGGGCCCAGGACCGTAAGAGGCAGTAATCAGGGGTCTGCGGCTGAAATCAAAGCTCTCGAGATTCTCCCCTCTCATCTCTACCTCAGGGCCCCGGCTCACGGAATGTCAATGTGTAACTGACGGGGCTGACCGGAGAGAAGTGCGTGGGTCGTGGGTGGCCCCACAGTGCAGCGTGGCCGTGGTCCCCTTGATCGCCACGAGGTCCTCCGGAGGGGTCACGATGGATGTTCGATCTGCAAAGACACAACTGCAGCTCAGACAGGACCACGTGGCTGAGAGCTTCCTCCCTCGGGCGGGGGTGGGGGGTAACGAACTGGTCATCTGACATCACAACCTCCTCGCTTCCTCTCACTTTGGCAAAATGAGTATAAACAGAAGCGCTCAGAGACGTTCGGGGAATTGAAAGCAAGCCCGTCTGCATCTCAGGGAGGCAGGCAGGCCTCCTGGCCCCCACCCCCCAAGTCATCCCCTGACCTTGGAACACTCCAGAAGGAAACGGGAAGCAAGATCACAGGCAGGTGTCTACTAGGCTCTATGCTCTGAGGAAGAATCTGGATTCTTTCCCAAGATGATCAACAGTCTGGTAAGGTCCACACTGCACCTCGTGGCTTCGTAAAGCACTTTCATTTATGGGTTTACTTAATCCCTACAACAGTCTTGCGAGGGCTGTGATTCTCCAGTGACCAGGCGGGGAGCCGGTGCTCCGCCTGCAGGGTCTCCTGCCCGACAGCCCGGGGCCAGTGCGCAGGGGACCTGGGGCTCCGTGCAGGCCTGACCGTCCGCCGGCCCTCCACAGCCCCGCCCCGTGTCCCCACACCGCCCACCCTGGGGGCGGGCGCTGCTCCGAGGCAGGAAAGAGCCCGGAACCTGGAGTCAGGAGGCTGGGTCCCTGCCTGACCGCTCACCCGTGGGGCATCCAGAGAAACACCTCTGCTGGGAGCTCGGTTTTCCTGGCTATGAAAGGGGTGCTGCTGCTGCTCCCACTGGGACAGACAGAGCCGGGCTGCCTCGGAAGACCCCCAGGCCATGCAGGGCTGTGCCAGCCATTCTTGTGTTATTACAATTTTGCATCTTAGCAGACCCACAAAATACTCTGGAGAATGACCTACAGAGATGCAGACATCAGTTTTCCACAAGCTTTTACACTTACGGTTAATTTCCAGGGACACTGGATGAATCAGACGTGGTTGACAGATTAGGTTATCCCGTGGAACAAAACCTCTTTTCTAGTAAATATTTAACAATATTGGGGGGGGGGGGTTGTTTTTTTAAAAAAACTAGTGATATCTCTAGAACACCTAATAAATTAGGAAGGGTCATTTATCAGAGTGGACAGCAACTATATCATACAAATGTAAACCAGGCATGAAATAAAGCACAAGTGTTTTGTTTTCTTTTAGTTTTTCTTCAAGGGTGGTATTTCAACAAATTATTCCCTTGTGCAGTTAAAAGTTTCTCTCCTCATATAGATGGCTTAACAAAAATCTATTAATGAGCACTGTTTCCGGCTGATTTGAACAATAATTTTGTAGTGATATGGATACGGATGAAGCAGAGAGGGAAAAGTCCATCAGCCAGTGAAGCTGAATACTTGGTAATCCAATCCCTAGGTTCTGGAAAACACTTTATTCTGCGTTTCAGAAACCTGTGTTATAGTTCACTCCTACACATAGGAAACCTCCATACTTAATATATGAGGAGTGTTTTAATTGATTGTAATTACAGTATGGAAAAAATACTTCCCCTGGGATTTTAATTCTTGATCCATTTTTCTCATGTGATTTGTATAAAATTAGCCAACTTCTCAGTTTTGTTATTCGAGCTAGTTTGGCATAATACCCCTACTCTACTGACTTTAAAAAGTTAACCTTTATCTCTCCTGAAAGGTCCCCATTAAATCTTTGAATACATTTTCTAATTGTTCTTTTAGAAGCTGAAAAAACTAATTGCTCAACAGATTTCTCTAAATTAGTTGTACAAATAATGATTCTCCTTTGATCAGATTAGGGAGTCCAAGGGCATATTGCCATCCCCGAGCGCAGACAATGTGCTGAGTCGACCATTAACAACAGGACGGTCCTCGTGGGCCGTGGTCCTTACTCCACACGGTGAGCGTGGCGGACGCGTTCAGGGAGCCCTCGGAGTTGGCGGCGTGGCAGGTGTAGTTGCCAGCATCCTGGATCAAGACCGGGGCGATCTGCAGACCCCCAGACTCCAGGAGCATGAACCTGGGGATCCGCACAGAGCCGCTGGCCAGAATGTGGTTTCCTGCGGACAGCAGAGAAAATGGGACCGTGAGGACCGTCGCGTTCAAGGAGATGTGATGCTGTGGCCGCAGCCGGGAAGATAAACGAGGAAATAGTCGGAAGATAGTGGAAACTATACTCACGGAAGTAACCAAAGCAGTTTGCTTTAGTACTCATTAGGTTAGCCGAAGCCAAGAACACCCAAACTGTCCAATGCTGAGAGACTTGGTTAAAAAAATTATGATCCATGAATGGACACCTACACTCTGCTATCTTTCTACTGTATGGCACGTGGAACTCAGCTCAGCCTAATGTGGCAGCCTGGATGGGAGGGGAGTTTGCGGGGAGAATGGATACATGTATACATTTGGCCAAAGCCCTCAGAGTTCCCTTGAAACTATCAGAACACTGTTAATTGGCTAAACTCCAACACAAAGTAAAAAGTTTAAAAAAATTACCATCCATAAATGTGATGGCTTCCTCTGAGTGGCTGATTTTGAGTTTTCTTTATATAAATTGTCTATCTAAAGCTATTATTACATTCTAAATCAGGAAAGACAACAAGAAAATATCTAAAATGAATGAATCCCCTCTTTCCGATTAATCGGTAGCTTCCCAGATCTTTGTGTCTATAAGCTGGGCGCCCTTTGAGAGTTGGGAAGCCACCAAGGGCTTGTCTGGGTGAGAAAAAAGAGTACGTTTTGAGGTTTCACCCGGATACAGTCCACCAAGCATGATCTATGGGGACGAACCCAACTCAGCCCGGGCTTGTCAAGGACGGACCGCGTGTGCTATTCATTTAGTGGCAGGCGTGCCTAACGTTGTAGATGGGGCTGGGTAGGGGCGGGGGCGGGTGGGGCTGCGATGAGCCTGAGACGTGACTCCACACATCACAGGAACCGAAATAGAGTCAGACTGAGTGTCGCACATGTCCAACTGCTGAGAACGCTGGCGATCCTGTGCTGGAAGCAGCTTGCTTAACATGACAAAAGGACGTATTCCTAGCTGTGACCTCCCTCCTTCACAAAGGGGCTGAAACCTGATTTAAGGGGCCACCCGGCCTGAGGCACCGACGGAGGGCCTAGAGGAGGAAAGAGCGGTCTGTAGGTGGTAGGGAAATGTGCTCCTCTTTGGACAGTGAGCTCCGCGGAGCTCGAGGGGTCTCGTCCGTCTGACTCCCCAGGATATGGTCCCTGGCGGGTGCTCAGTCAACAGCGCTTCCTCGTCACAGAATGGACAGGTGAGGGGGAGTTCACCTCCCGAGGCAGGTGCGAGCCGCCTACCTCTCCTCCACACGATGGCCGGCCTGGGAGCCCCGGACACCTCACACCTGAGCACGGCTGTCATCCCGTCGGTCACCGTGGTGTCCACTGGGAGCTGGGTGAAGGCTGGGGCCACATCTAGGCAGAGGACGCGGACAGTGAGGCGGGAATGCTCAGGCCAGCCTGGAGGAGGCATCTGCCTGGGTGTTTACAGAACTAATCACAGACAGTGCTGCAGCGATAAGAGCTGAAGACCCTTCAGGACTGACTGTAGCGTCCACCCGCACAGGAGGGGAGAGCAGGAGGCTTCTGTATGCGTTCTCAGTCATTTAAGTCACATCCGACTCTTCTGCGACCCCGAGGACTGCAGCCCGCCAGCCTCCTCTGTCCATGGGATTCTCCAGGCAAGAATACTGGAGTGGGGAGCCATGCCCTTCTCCAGGGGATCTTCCCGACCCAGGGATCAACCCAGCCCATGTCTCTTATGTCTCCTGCGCTAGCAGGTGGGTTCTTTACCACTGAACCACAGAACTTTCAGATGAACACTGAAGAGAAGACGGACATTTATTTACAGAAATCTAACAAGCTGCTTTCATTATTTAAAAAATCTAATTTGTGAATATTAAATATCACCCAAGAGATGACATTTGACACTTCCTAGGATCCATTTTGAACATTAAAATAACCAGATTCTAATGACCTCAGAAAAGAATCTCAGCTTTGTCCTTGAGCCTCATGGGCCCAGAGTAACTGACATGGGTGCTCAGTAAAAGCTTGTTAAGTGAAGGAAAAGATACTGATTGTTTTACACACTACATTTTTATTTCATGAAAAGTGTTTTAACTAAAAAAAAAAAAAAAAAACACTTTGCAAAGCCCTGTACTTACAAAACAGATACGTAGCATTATCATTACAGGTATTTATTTGTTCATGCTCCAGTTGTCATGGGAACCAGGTTAAGTAGCACTTTCATTTAAATTTCCAAACTGATCCTCCTGAGACCCCTGTGACCTGGGCTGAGCTGGCTACATCTGGAAGAGGGAGCTGAGACTGGGTGGAATCGGGTGGTCCTCCCCGGGTCCCCCATGAGAGCGGGGTCTGCGGCCTCCACCCAGGGCCCAGTGCAGCCCACCCGTTTATGTGAATGGAGTCCTGAGAACAGCCAGTCCGCTGACCTGCCCATGTCGCCCTCAGGTTACGACAGCAGGGGTGAGCGGTGGCGACAGAAGCCGCCTCCCTCAAAGCCGAAAGCAGCTGCCCCTGCCTTGTCCAGCCCCCGCCCCGCACACCCTGGGCCCCTGCTGCAGAGCAGGCTTAAGCAATTCCGTGCTCAGACAGTCGTGTCTCACTCTGAGACCCCATGGACCACAGCCTGCCAGGCTCCTCTGTCCATGGGATTCTCCAGGCAAGAATACTGGCGTGGTTGCCCTTCCCTTCTCCAGGAGATCGTCCCAACCCAGGGCTTGAACCTGTGTCTCTTACGTCGTCTCCTGCACTGGCAGATGGATTCCTTACCACTAACGCCGCCTGGGAATCCCCAAGTAATTCTAATAGATCAAAACTCAGTTTCCAGCTTAAGACCCCAATATTACTTTTACTGCTTGAAGTGATGCTTGTTTCCTAGACTCCACAATGGAGGGGAAATTTGACCCTGGACAAGGTCAGAGGAAGTGACCCCTAGCTTACCGAAACACATACATGAAAATCTCAATATGGCACTAGTCTCTTCCGAGGCATTGCTGCCAAGAGCCACTGGCCATTCACACACTGACCGTAATTTGATTTCCTGCACTGCCCCTGCACCTGGAGACATCAGCATTTTGCTTTCAAACAGGGCAAATGTGAGAATTCCATAATTACTAAACTCTACCTGTTTTAGAAGAAAAATACTTCAACTATGGAAGACTAAAAAGAAAACCCACAGATACCTTTATCTTATTTTTCAAAGTGTCAAAGTATTTCTGTTAATGGGATCATAAAAGAAACTCATGAAAGAACTATAATTGTTCAATAAAACTAAAATAGAGAATAAATATAGGAAAACAGGTAAAAAAAGATCAAAAGAAGAAGATTAGTTATGAGCTGTTTACTTAGTCTTTCCAGTTCTGTCCAGAAAGATGGGGACTTTGCTTCTACGTCTCAATAGAGCAGCGCGCTCAAGTGCCCGGCGTGTGGGCACTGGGGCCGGACAGACATCTGCGTTCTCTGAGTGTCTGTGGGGCGAGGGCAGGAAAGCCGGACCCTGTGGCCGTCCAGAGGCCAGGCTCTGGGCGGGGTGGGGGGGGGCAGCACTTACTGGTGACGTCCAGGTAGGTGTGGGTCTGGACCTCCCCGCCCGCGTTGCTGGCCAGGCACTGGAAGATCCCCGAGTCCTCCGGACGCAGCTGCTGGACGCGTAGGCCTCCACCAGCTAGCAGTTGGTACCGAGGGTTCCGGAGCTTGTTGATGGAGACGGCATCCTTGAACCACTGGAGGGTGGGAGGAGGGACCCCTGTGGAGAAGTGGAAACAGTCGGGCATTTAAAACTCACTAAATTTCAAGAACTGCTTTGTGAGGACTGAGGCAAAATGACTCCAAGGTAGAATGGTGGTATTTCACTGGGCATCTCCTCGCCCCTCCAAGCTCCCGGTCAGGTGTTCTTATCTTCCATGAAGATGGGGAGGGGGCTGCATGCCCTTCCAGCTCTCCCTGTAGCCTGGCCATGCCCTTGTCCCGTGGGTACGGCTGTGACTGACTTCAGACAGCGCTGGGAGGGCGGCCCCTGGCCCTGCGGTGCCCGCCTCTGTGTCGCGGGGGTTGGGGAAGGGTCACCAGGGTGGGAGACAGGTGCCCCCTCCAAGCTGTGCCACTGGGCAGGGCAGGTAAGCCCTCCTCCCCCCAGTTCCCTGGGGCTCAGGAAGGAGGTGGCGTCCCCCTTGAAGGTGACTGCAAAGACCAATCGCGTCAGCGCACAAGCTCCTCCCGGCGCCTGGCCCAGGGTGCGTGCTCAGCGCACAGCCCGGGACGACAGCACCCCATCCCAGGAGTCGGGGTCACTGAGCCACACACTGATCAGTCACATGGTCAGTCACTGGGGGTTAGGGTTAGGTGTAAGAGCACGAGGCGCATCTGGTCCAGGCTGTGGGTCCGGGAGGCATCCCCGTGGCCCCGAGACCAGGCTGGAGCAGAGATGACGGGGTTGGGGCAGGGGGGTGGTGCTCCGGTGCCTGCGCCCAAGGGCGGGGTGGGCCAGCGTCTCACGGAGGCTCAAGGCCCAGCTGCCCCTCCCGGTTGCCCCCTCCTCATCTGGGTGACATCACAGGGGAGGCCGAGACCCCCGAGCAGTGAGACTGCAGCTGCACACAGCCTCGCCACCTGGAAGGAGGCTTGAGGTTGGGGCTCGCCAGGCGGGTGTACGCTGTGGACAAGGCCACGGGGCAGAACCTGGGTTGTAAACGAAGGGGCTGTCCTTGGCCCAAGAGCACGAGGACCTCTGTTGCTCGTCCCCCACATGGGTGCGGTGAGTGCAGGTGGCCAGGCTGCCGGATGACGACGCACTGCCCCTAGGGGCTTTGCTGCCTGGGACACACCAGGCCCTCCTCTCGGTTCCCTTAGATCCTTGGAGAACCAGCAGAGGGAAGACTGCTTCCCTGCTCCTTCCTCCTGAAGCCAAGAAGGGTCAGGCCACCCAAGAGGGTGGACCAAAGAGGCCATCTGCAGAACGGACAAAAGCACCTGAAGCAGGGTCCCGGGCTTCAGTGGGCACAGTATGCTGGTTGTTGGAAAAATGCAGAAGCACCTGGCTTATTTCTAGATCTTGGAGCCTTCTATGCCTCAGCTTCCCTAAATGTAAAATGAATTTAAATAAAACATCTCAACACGATTCACGCTGAAAGGCACACTCGGATCCGTTGACTTGTGATACTGTGTAGGTGTAAGATGTCTTCTTTAATAAATAAAGTTAATGTCGTGGAATATTTCAAGACAATGTATTCTCAGATTCTGTTCTTTGCCTTCATTATGTTTCCTGTCACTTTTCATTAAATCAGGAAATTAAAAAAAATTCATTTGAAGGTAAAAGCATAACCACTTCATATAAAGTCTCATAATAGCAATTACATGATGTAGCTTTCATAAAGAATAACCACTTCGCATGCTGCTTAGGTTTCATTGTCAAAATTAAAAGAAAGCAGTAAATTATATGATGGCAACGCAATGTTGAAAGACCTGTTCAGTATGTATTTATAAGCCTGTACTTAACAAGCAGTTTACTCTGTAGAAATCATGCAAGAAAAGCATCTTCTTGTCAAAGGGAGAGCCTAACATTGTCATTTGTGGAAAAATAATTGTTAGTATACAGGGAACTAGGAATAGTTCTATTTGGGGGCAATTTAATGTCATAAACAGAAATTTTATCCCCACAGTATGGCAGACTCTTGTTTCTAAACTATAAGCACTCTAAATATTTTATAGTTTCACTTTCACAGAGTTGTTCGCCTTAAAAAACTGGTGTTGAGACAGAAGTGAGAACAATGGGGCCACAGTAAGGAAAGATTTCCCCGGGAAGTTCGCGGGACTCTCCTCTCCTCTCCCGGCGCCATCCGTGTGGGTCGAGCCGGTCACAGAGAAGGGCGCAGAGCGGGGCTGAACGTGGTCCCGTGGAAGCTGCCGGGGCCAGGGCCGGAGCCCCCGGGAACCGGCTCCCCTGGGCCGGAGCCGCCTCTGCAGGAGGCTCAGTGGATGGAGGGGCTGACACTGGACACCCGTGTCCACCCTGAGCCTCCACAACACCCTGGGGGGCAGCCCCACTCCCTCCCTGCAGGTCAATTGTATCTGTTGGGGTCCGGGCCTAAGCACTGGCTACGGAGAGCTGGTGGACGTGGGTTTGGATCTGGCCTCCACTGCACGGCGGGAGGCAGCTGCCTGTCCAGGGATGCGTGAGCAGCGCCCTCGCCAGACCCCAGGCAGTGACTTTACAACAGGGTCTCCTCCATCTTCCTGCCTCTGCGCCTAAGGGGGTGCTTTCCTGAAGATTCCCAAAACTGTTGGGAAAAACTCAGCCTCCAAGTTCTTAGAAGAAGAACTGAAACCCTTAAGATGCACAAGTCCTAACATAAAAGGTCCTTCTCATTCTCTGACGACCTCCAAGGCACTTGCACGGTTTTTATTATGAAATTGCCGCAGAAAACCTGCCCCTGCTGGAGGCTTAGTGTGACCACACGTGTGCTGGACGTGAAACAGGACTCATGGCCAGCAAGGAGGAGTCAAGGCACAGCGACAAGAGGTCAAATCACCCCCGTGACAGAAGAAAAGTCAGTCAAAAGCTGAAAGGCCAGAAAAACGGGAAGATTTCCTATTCAAGAAGTTAGAATGATCTCTCTCCTCTCGGAGGGGACGTGGTCAACAGCCCCCCTTCACCCTGGGGATGAGAACGAACTTCCCGCCCCAAGTCTTGGGAGGCTCACTCTGGGGGAGTCGGAGTCTCTGAAGGGAGTCAAGGGGAGAAGACTTGGTCTCTGTCTGTTAGGACGGATGCCGTTAAGGCTTCCTGGCTGTTCCTTTGGGTAAATATTCTTATCCCTGCTTTGCAGGCGAGGACACGAAAGCTCAGCAGAATCGAAGGCCTCCCCCAAGCAGCACGCCCAGCAACTGAGTTCTGCTCCAGGCGAAGCGTCTGCTCTCTCACTGTCTCAGTCCACCTGTCGCTACCCAGACTACGGCTCTGCCCTGGAGACGCCGCTTTTGTTCCCCACTGTGTGGAGGCTTCCCCCACAGCCTCTGAGCACCCGCCCGCGGCTTCCCCACTCACAGCTCCCCGAAAGGCCCCCACGGCTCCCCCACCCGCTATGGCTCACCTGCACCCGCCCACGGCTCCCCAAAACCCCTCACGGCTTCCCTTACTCACCCATGGCTTCACACACGATGTCCACATTTTCTTCCACTTCCGCTAATATCCGACTCTCGGGTTCCGCAGTAAAATACGGTGGCTCTTTAAACAAGAAAAAAACCGAAACAGACCCTAAGCCAGAGATGTATTTCAGAAGACCCTTACAGCCTGAAAGAGTTTGAACTCCTTTTATAGAACTGTTTTTGAAAACTTCATTAGCTACCTACCATCGTGCACACAAACTCCGAATTCAGTGAGCAGGGGCCAAAGGCAATTTATAGTCCAAGGTTTCAGAAAGCAAATTACCACTCAGGGCAATGGCTACTTTTCAGTTTATGGGCCTGAATCACAGAATATCTTAATTCACATTTTAGAAGGACTATCCCATGAGGTTCATAAAGGTTTATATTTACAGCACAGTATTTTATAGGCTAGCTTGCTTCAGTGTCTAAACTAAACAACAATGAAACCTGTCAAATAAGGCATCACAGGCAGGTGCCCTGTCTGTATCAGGGAGCGGGGAAGCCTATTAACATATTTTTCAAAGTCTTAGCAGTCCTTCTCCAAAATCTAGATCTAATACTTCAGTGGAAGGCAAAATCATAGTTAAGAGAAGAAAGGAAATGGACTTGTCATCCACCTTCAGCAGCAAAGGAAACACAACCACTTGCATCTCTCTAGACACCGGCCCGCCCGCCTGCTGTTGGATGAACAGCGAAAAAGCAGGGGTTGTATTAAACAATGAATTTCCTTGGAGAGTAAATTACAGAGTTTTTCTTGGTTTATTTAGCAGGAATTCAACATTGGCATGGCCAAGTTTGTCATGTATTAAGGGAGTAGTGTCTTCATTATCATGATAACCAAGGCTATCATTCATTTTCCTTGTGATAATCCCTGGGTACTGTCTTCCAGCCAGGTTTGTTTCCAACTCTAATTGTGTGACTGTGGATACTATAGCTTGGCCTGCCTTCTGTACTGACTATATCTTTAAACAGGGTGGGACCTAAAGGAGGAAACAGAGAAATGAAAACTTCAGTGTCTCAGAGACATGATGAAGGAAGCAAGGCTAAAATTTCCTCCCTGGAAGTGGTCAGGTGTCAGTCCTGCAATTACTGCGTCGCTCAGCCAGAAATGACCTGCTGGGAGGAGCCTGTCTGGCCGAGGCCATGGCTGCAGACTCACTGGATGGGGGCAGATTCTCCACCTGGTTGCGTGTGTGCAGACCAGGCCTCGAAGAATACTGCAGATTCCCCGTCAACAGGCTGGTCTTCAACTACGCACACCTGCACACGCACACGTGCACACTCCCTCTTCTCCTGCATCAGTAATGACGCCGGCGGCACTCACCACCTAGCAGCAGGGACAGACGGCCGCCTGACGACCCAGCGGCTGCACCCCGCCCAGGCCCCCGAGTCATCGCGGATGCCCAAGTCAATACCTACCCCTTGTTGTCTGGTTACAGGGAGGTGAGGAAAACGGAAAGGAGCTAAGTGAAAACATCAGCATCTGCCATGACTGACTACAGTTTCCCTTTTCTAACTTAAACATTTTACTGAGATCCCTGGAGAGCCCCACGCAGTTGTGATAGGTGAGAGAGCCCCTTGTCCTTTACTTGGTTTCCCGCAAATCTACAGTCCAACCCAGATGCGCACAGTGAAACGGGCAGCCTCGTGTATTCACACCCACCCCTCCAGTCTTGCCTGTTCTCCCGTGCGTTCCAGCATGCACGCACACATGTATGTATTTGGTCCCATGCACTGTTACAACTCATGTGGGTCTGCATCCATACCGCAGTCAAGATGCAGAATGGGCCCACCCTCCACGCTGCCCTTCTGTAACCACGCCCACCCCAATGTCCCACCCGGGGTCTCCAGTAACCCTCAACCGCTCTCTGTCTCTTTACTGCTGTCATTTCAAGAACGTTACACACGTGGAACCACACGGTACTGGCCGTGTGGAACGGGCTTTTCTCCTTCAGCATCCCTTGAGGGTCTCCCGAGAGGAGTCACACTGATGGTGAGACCACACGTGTAAGATGCTCAGCATCCAAGGGACCAAACAGCCTGAGGTGCCGACCACAGATGCTGGCTGGCATCCCGACCGATGTCCTGAGGCTGCTCTCCCACCTCTGCAGTGTCTGGGGCTTCCCAGACGCCGGGGAGCAGTCCGCCTGGGCTCAGAGACGAGGGGCCGTCCTCACACAGTGACCCAAGGCTGGCCCAGGCTGACCAGAGGTCTGGCTCTGGGGCCACAGGTGCCTGGCCAGGGCTGCTCTTCTCTGAGCGCCGTCATCCCCGCCTGCCCAGCTCCCTGGCACTCGCCTCCGCGTGCTCTGTGACCCCACGGCCTCCTGGGCGCGTCTGGGAGGGCGGCCTACCAGAGCCGGCCGAGCACTGTCTCCCCTGCTGCCAAACCCCAGGCAGGGTTCTGGGGCCGGAATCCAGGGAGACCAGGTCTGCCCAACTCATTTACTGATTCTCCTGCCTTTTCCAGAAAGCCTTCCAGGTGGCTGAGCTTGCAGAGCAGCCACGGGGCTGCCGAAGGCCTCAGACCCTCACGGCTTCCAATGGTCATCCCACCACCCCCCGCCTCCACCCGTTACCTCTCCGCCCCCGCCTGCAGCAGCCCTGCAGCACTCAGAAGACTCCTCTCCACCCTTAGCTACATCAGTCGGCTGTAAGGAGAGCAGACGGGGAGGGTACTGGGCTCATCAACCGAGACAGACCGAGGTGCCCGGCGGGGAGAGTCTGCGGTGAACGAGGCGGCCCCACCGCGGACTTCTCAGGGCAAGTGCGTGTCCTAGCTCCTCGACAACAACTCTGTTACACAAAGGGTGTCCTGCCAATGGAGGCACACACCTGACTTCTAAAAGCGGATCACAACTGCAGCCAGTAAAACTGGGGATTGAAACCAAACTTTCATCTCTTTTGAAGCAGTATGAAGACATCAGAAAAACGTCCTCGTCCTGTAGACATGGTGAGTTAAGGAGAGGCCAGCCATGCAGAGGGTCCTCGACCTCTGCCAGGGGCCACCGGCGGAGGGCCTGACCTTCCAATCAGCAGAAGCTCCTCAGAGCTGGAGGCAGGGACACCCTGGGCTCTCCCACCCCTGACGCTGGGCTTCGGCTTCTCCCTACCCTGCACCCCTTGGCCTGAGGAGCAGGGCCCGTCCCGAGCAGGACTCACTGCACACGGCCCCGAGGCGCCCCCCCAGCCGCCCCCCCCACCTCCCAGAGCCGCCGTCTCAGGAAGCGGCAGAGCCTAGGGTGGGCCCTTGACTCCCCATCATCGTCCACACGCTGGTGCCTCTGTCCACTGGGGTGGGAAGGACGCCCCCCAAAGGCACCCACCCCCAGTCAGCGGTGCTTGAGAACATGCTATCCCGCGTGGCAGGGGCGCTCTGCCGACATCATTGAGGTCATCGATCTAAAAATGGGGAGACTTTAGATCCACTGGGTGGACCCATCCTCATCATAGGAACCCTTGAAAGCAGAGAACCTTCTCCGGCTAGAAGCGGGAGGGATGGCAGGAGGGGAGGTAAGAGATCTGCGGCGCGAGGATCTGGCCTGCTGCTGACTCTGAAGCCGGAGGTGGCTGTGGCCAGGGATGCTGGCTGCCCGAGAACCCAAGAATGACCCTCCAACAGCTCAGAAGGAAACAAGGTCCAGTCCTACAGCCTCGTGAACTGAGTCTGCCAGCCCCTGGGCGAGCCGGGAGGTGGACCCTCTCAGAGCTTCCGGACAACAGCCCAGCCCAGCGCGGCCTTGGGCGTGGCCTTCGGAGGCTGGGAGCCCCGAGGCGACACGTCTGTGTTAGTTTAAGCTGTTGAGTTTTCGGTCCGTTCTTATATGAGCGACATAGAGGCCGCCCACTCGTCCTGGTTCCTCCACAGCGAATGTGGTTCTCAAGTTGCTTTGCTGGGAAATTCAGACTTGATCCGCAGGGCCGGACCTCCTGCTCCTTCTCCTGCGGAGCCTCCCTGACCTCCGCAGGCTGGGCCCGCCCCCGCCCCACCTCGGCCACGTGCCCTGGGGGCCAATGACCCACATCTCTGGTGGTCTTCCCGCTATGCTGGACGCTGCTTCAAGGAAGAATGTGTCATCTCTGTGTTTTTTGGACCTGATGTAATTTCAGAGATGACACTTAGAAACCCCCTACTTGAGGAGAGAGAGAGGAGATAACCACAGGCCTTAGGAGCCTAACATTCCTTTAGGGGTGGACATGCATCTTCCTGGTCTCCAAGTTCCCCCTTCTCCCCACTAGGCCACACGGTGCTGGGCAAACATGCTCCTGGGTGGTCAACTCCAGCACTTCCAACCTGCCACACAGCAGAGCCTTGGCCCCATACACTGAATGCCCTGGCCACAGACAGTGGGCACCCTGACCCCACATGCTGGACACCCTGACCCCAGACAGCGGGCACCCAGGCCCCAGACAGTGGGCACCTTGCCCCCAGACAGCAGGCAACCAGGCCCCAGACAGCGGGCACCCAGGCCCCAGACAGTGGGCACCCTGACTCCACATGCAGGACACCCTGACCCCAGACAGCGGGCACCCAGGCCCCAGACAGTGGGCACCCTGACCCCACACACTGGACACCGTGCCCCAAGATAGCGGGCACCCAGGCCCCAGACAGCGAGCACCCAGGCCCCGTGGCCAGAAAAGAAAAAGGACCCTGCGGCAGGGCAGGTGGAGGAGAACACGGATCGCCAAGCCCAGGAGGCCACCTTTCCCGGGAGAGTTGCGCCCGTGACACTGCTGTAGGCGGACCCCATGTTCCTGTTTAAACCTCAGAAATGGAGCAACCCAGTGGGGGAGCTGACAGGCGGGGAACGCAGCCACAGCTCACCTGTCCGGTCTCACCAGCATGAAACAGAGCAACGGAGAGCCAGCCTGGGTCTGCTCCCTTTCATCTGCATCTTCATGGCGACGGCTGCCTGCACGGTTCCCCCGTGAAGGCCCCGCGGGGCTGGGCCCCGTGTTCCTCGAGGACCCCTCCCTCCACCGTCTCGGGGCTCAGGGCTGCCATCTCCCGAATCACTCTGAACTAACAGAGGCTCTTCAGGGCCTTCCCAGGACTCAACCACAAAATCCCACCTGTCACAGCAAATTCTTATGAATAAAGGGGATTTAAATCAACGTCATAAAGATACAAGTGTGTCTGTGTACCTTTAAAAGCTGGAATACAGAGAGGTGGCAACTCGGAGAATACAGTAACAGTCTGCTCTGGAATCCAGATGGAAATGCAGAATCAAGTTCCTGAGACCGATTTAAATATTTTTAAAAGGGAATTACGATGGAAACAAATGTTCTAGTTCACAGGGAGATACATTTCTTCTCTTGTTTAAATACTTTGGCCATCTGACGCGAAGGGTCGACTCATCAGAAAAGACTCTGATGCTAGGAAATATTGAAGGCGGGAGCAGAAGGGGACAATAGAGGATGAGATGGTTGGATGGCATCACTGACTCAATGGACATGAGTTTCAGCAAAGTCCAGGAGACAGTGAAGGACAGGGAAGCCTGGCATGTAGTCACGGGGTCACAGAGTCGCAAACGACTGAATGACAACAATAACAACAAAAAACGTTTTAACACTGTACAGCCCCGCCTGCTGGAGACTCACAGGCTTTAACCTGGCCTCTACCTCTGACGCGCTGCGCTCACACGGCTGTAGGTCACCCCCAAGAGAAAGGTTCCCCCAGGCAACGGGGTGTGGTCTGGACCACTGTAAAGTGTGGATGAGAAAGCCAGCCCGGCCCCGGGTGCAGAATCTGCAGTGGTCTGTGACTCAGACCTGCCCCGCCGACGCCTTTAACGTCCGTGTCTTTCAGAGCGGTGACGGGCTCCCATCACCTGCATTTGACAGTCATTCTCGGGCCATAGAGCCACTTCCTCATGATTGAGAGGCACGCGACACAAACTGCCTTTTATGCAGCATTTCTTCACACGCTTCCTAATTTCTTGTGAAGGCACAGGCTTCTGTTCTTCCTTAGTTTGCAAAGTGGCAGACTGCAGGGTCTGTTATTAGTACGTGAGGAGCGACTGCTCTCAGAGGCTTTCTGCTCCGGAGAGCCTTCCCTTCCTGTTCTCACCTGCCTTATCCTCAGAGAGAAGCAGGGGCCCTGCAGCCTGGGCCGACCCCGCGGTCACCGCTCACCGGCAGCGGCCACCACTCCCGGACAGGCCACTTTGACAGCGATCGCACTCACTGCAGGTCCTAACAGGGGCCTAAGGGATGCGAGAGCTACGGGCCCTGTCTCGTGACACAGTGCAGTCTTAACAACCTGAAAACAGACAGGATCCCCTCAGTCGGCGTATCACACACACCTCCTAAACACCGGCGTTTCCCAGGGTTTAGAGCGGCTGGAACGCGCCTAATCATGTCTCCTGCTCCTAGGACACCTCTCTGTTCTTACTTTTCAGTTTAACAAAAGGGACCGTTCAAGACTTTCTGACTTTCTTCTGGGTCAAAAAGTAAAAAAAAAAAAGGTAATAGGTTAATCTCTGAACACTGATCAGAACAGACAAGTAAGAGTTATAGAAAAGCCTCGTGGCAGAAAGACCAGTAGCCAAAGGTGATAAATATGTCAAGGATTTTGACACTCTATTTCCCAAGCTTTACGATTGGAAGTTTTCAGAAGAACATTTCTTGGAAGTATTCAGAACATCAACTCTTTGGATTGAATGCGTTGATGTTCTTGGGAAAGAAGAACAGGCTGAATCTGGGAGGAAGACTTCGCCTCCATGTGAGTGGAATACAGGCGTTAACTTCACTTTCCCCAGACTGAGGGGTGGGGCCACTTCCACTCTGAGCCTTACCTATGATAGAAAGGAAGGCTTTGGCTCTGGCGGGCTCGAAAGTGCTGCCTGGCAGGGCCGCCTCGCAGACGTACACTCCGGTGTCCGAGGAGGTCGGGTTGCTGATGGTGAGGCGCCTTCCAAAGCCGTGGAGCCCACTGGTGACCCTCACTCCATTTCTCTTCCAGGTCACACTCAGCTCCTCGATGGGCCTGTGGAAACAAGGGGCGTTAGTGACGGTAACTGTGGATTGCGTAGGTGGCAATAATAATCATTCTACCAGGAACCACGGTGGGCTGAACAATGGACACTTAAAAATCAATCCAGACACAGCTCTGCTCCCCTACGGCACCCGCGGATGACACATTCTGCACAAGGGCTGCTGAGCAAGGATAGCTAATTGCAGCAGCAATGGACCATAAGTGCTAATGGTTCCATTGGCTCCGGAAAAGAATGTTTAAAATAAATACTGCTAGGGGACACGCTACATGGGAGGCCTGATCCCAGGGACTCGAGTGTGGGGCGGCCACTAACTGGGCGGAGAACGCCTAGGACGACAGAGGAGAGGCCTCAGCTCCCCTCTGCTCCTCAGTCAGAATCTCAGAGGATACTCTCTGCCTAACCCACAGTTACAGCGCCAACTTCTAGTATAAATGTTACATCCAATATAAACACTGCAGAACAAGGCCTGGGGAAGGTCCATGCGATCTGCCCATAATGTGCTGTGCCCACAGCCTGGCTGTGGGACCAAGTCCGCTGTTGCTGGGGGAGCCAGCCACTCCCGGCAAGTGGGGGGCCAGCCGCGTACCTGGCGTTGGCGATGCACTCCAAGGTGGTTTCGCTGGACCCGGCCACCACGCTCCTGTTGCTCGGGGGGACCACAATGACAGGGGCCATGGCTTCAGGCGTGCCAGCGTCTCCTGTGGCAGAGAAAGCGGAAGCCATGAATGGGGCTTCTGGAGCACAGATGGGGTGAGGACGGGAATGTGATGTGAGGGTGGGACACGGACAGGAGTCCGCTCCGACAGGACAGCCAGCATCTCCGGACACGACCCAGCCCCAAGGAGCCCTCTCTGGGGTCCTGGTCGGGCCTCTTTTTGACCGTAGGAGCCGGGGTTGGAGCCCACAGCCCGTGAGCCCACGTCCTGCGCAGAAGCCCTGGGAACCGAGAGGCCTCAATGCCCCTCTGCTCATGATGGCCTTCACATGGCTGCATGTTCCACCACTGACCTTATTTATCAATTAAATACTTTTCTGATTGAGATACCTGGTCTAGCCACTGCTTTCAAACCCATCCAATTCCACAACGATTTCATGGGTCAGGCCCTCTCGTGGACATGTGTGTGGTTGGGAAGTGGCCACTCTCTTACGTGGGCCCGGATGTGACCTCAGAGCAAACACATCCCATGAACCAAGCACTCAGTTCAGTCCTTTCCATCTGAAGCGTAAATACCCTGACTCCATCTCTGCTGTGTGAGTATCAAGTTATAAATAATTCAGCTCATCCCTCTGGTGACAAGGGAGAAAAGAAAACACGAGATGGTTTTGCAACTCTTCTCTCAAATATGTGTAATATCAAAATTAAACTATGCACGGTGCGCATTACTACTGTTTATCCAGGGAAAACCAAGACTGATCAAACATTTCGAGAACAGGAATTTCAATAAAGGGTGGAGATGGAGGACACTGGACATAAAAAATAAATGGACATCACGGCAAATGCAAAGTGCTTCCCGGAGGACCTGACGCTGCAGAGACGCGCTGCCCACGCGAGGGGCTGAGGGGCACCCTGGTCGGTTCCACCGTGGGCGGTGCAGTCAGGGCCGTGGAGAGAGGAGACGGAGACGAGGAAAGAGGGCCGCCCTCTCGTCAAGTCCCACAGTGCTGGGTCCTGCTCTCACTGACTCACCGGTACGAGATGTTGGAATGAAAGGTTCATGTGAATTAAGAAAAAAAAAGCTTGCTGCAGGCAGAACCAACAAATCCATTTTTAAACCTATATATCGACTACATTAAGGCAGAACCAACAAATCATTTTTCAAACCTATATATCGACTACGCTAACGGGAGGCTGCTTCGTGGACCCTCAGGTCTCCTGGGAAGCTCCAGGCAGCCTGCCCCTCCCCACACGCAGCACCGCGGGGCCCGTGGGGCTGGTGATCAGATCTCCGCGTACAGACACGTCCGTGACAAAGGACGAGGGCTCGGGGACGCCGGTCACACGAACAGCCTGCCTGTCATCTGTGAAAGGCGCTGATGAGGAGAAACGACCCAAGGAGCTAATATTTGCACACGGCCGTGCGAGTGAAGGAGAGCGGCAGGGCGCCAGGAGGTCGCCGAACAAGGTGCTAATTTGGTGTTAATCGCCGCTGGCCGGGTGCCCGAGACGGAGCCCATGCTCAGCACTTGTCCCGCCAGCCC
Organism: Alces alces; assembly: GCA_015832495.2. Classification (NCBI taxonomy): domain Eukaryota; kingdom Metazoa; phylum Chordata; class Mammalia; order Artiodactyla; family Cervidae; genus Alces; species Alces alces. Next base: position 38,224,589 of record JADEYB020000015.1, read on the forward strand.
GGGAGGACGGTCCCCGGAGACAGGCCCCGGACTGCCCACCGACCCGGGAGATGGGGGCCAGTGCCCATCCCCAGCCCACAGCTCCTGGGGACTGGCAAACGGGACACAGCCGGCACCCCCAGCGGGGGAAGAAGGAAGCTGTTGGTAACGGGGGTCCACACGGCACGGGACCTCTGTTTGTGTGGCTCTCACTGCCCCAACGACGACGAGATCGCAAGGCCCCTCAGGTGTCGGGTCGGCAGGACAAGTCGTGTGAGCGGCTGCACTTGAGGCTGGGACGCGTCAGCCCATCCAGGTAGGGAGCAGACTGTTCCAGACACAAACCATGAACCGACCCCAGTTTCCAGCCGTGTCACCGGCAGCCCCACAGCGGCCACGTCTGTCCTGGGTGTCCCCAAGCCGAGACCCCCTTCCCCCGCCCCCAGGTTATTATTCCTCCATCCAGACACTCTTTTCCTCTTTCATTTGCTAACGTCTCTAGTCCTGTGGACCCAAGTCTGCTTTTCAGGGGGCTTTTACTCCTTTTTTAAGTGAGAAAAAATCATAGATGTGCATTTTTAACCTGCCAAACTGACATTTCAAACCAATTTTTTCCCCCACATTCAATTCTTAGCAGAAAAATGCAAAGAAGACTCTCTGGGCAATTTTAAAAGAATAAAATGACCTCTTCATTTCTACTATTTCCAGAGTATCTGAGATACAATAAGTACTCCACAGATACTCAATGATTGGTTAATTTTTCATAAATATTCTACAATAATGAGTCACTATTACCACTGCCAGGAAAACTACCTTTTCCTCCAGTGTTCTGCATTAAAAAACATGTTTAAAAAACCATATGCCAGTGTAGTAAGAATTATTTCCTAGAAAAATGAAAACAAAATGGGAAGCGGGAAGGAAAGCGTGTTTCACCAAGTTCCCACACGGCCGCTCAACTCTGCAACGTGTTCACATTTACAAATGTTGCCCCATTTAATCTAACAACAAGCTATTACAATGGCCATTAGCATCCCCCTTTTATGGATAGGAAAATTGAGCCCCAAAGTCACGTGACTTCAGATGGCAGAGAATGGGTTTTATAATCTTTCTTTTTCATAATTTTTTTCTTTTTATAATCTTTCTTTTACATGACGATGCCTCCTCCCAATAAAAACTTTGGTTGTACTCAGTTAACCAAAAATTAAATTAACTAGAATGCTCCTTCCCCTGAGCATTTGCTTAATTGAGACTTTACTGTAGCGTCTTCACTGAACGTCTCCCAGGCTGGTAGAGGTGGCTGGGAGGTGGAGCCACAGGCTCCAGAGGGTTTCTGCCGAGGTCAGCAGCAGTGGGCACGGGGCAGCTTCAAAGGCAGAAAGGCAAATGCTTTGTAGTCTCGGGAAGAAAGGCTCCTGGCAGGGGGACCTGGGGCCCCACCTGAGCCGGCTTTCACCCCAGGAAACTCTCAGTCATCAGAGAGGCTGAGGGAGAGAGCTGTCCAGGTTGCATTTAATTAAAAAGTACATTTAAAGAAGATTGAATCTCTCAGATGGGGGGGGGGGGGGGGGTTCAAAGTCTACCTGAACTGCTAAGCTGTGGAATTACTGCAGATACAGCAGATGAAGGGCAGAAGCCCCGATGCCCAGCAGTTGAGACTGTGCCCTCGGGGGACGGCTGAGTGGGGATGGACGCGAGCCACACCAGCCAGGGGGCCCTGAGGGGAGGCGGGAGGTGCTGACCGAGAGCCCGAAGGGAGGAGCCAGCCGGCAGGCATCCAGACGCAAATGCTCGAACTCTGGGGACTGCGGGGGGCACAGGAGGACGTGGTGAGCCAAGCCGGCGAGCCCACGAGCCCGTGGGGGACGGCCACGTTTGCAGTAGGAGGTGGAGGTGTGACGGGACGCGGAATGCTCCCAGACAGAGCCGCACGCTGTGTGGTGGACTGGATGCGGGCACGATGGTAGGACCGAGCTGGCAGAGGGCCCTGCCGGGTCTGAGAGCGCAGGACCTGGGAGAAGGCAGTGCGGGCAGTTGGCCGCTTTGGAAGCGGGAGGCCTGTTAGTCTCCAGGCTCGTCAGCAGCCTCTGGCTGCTCCTCTGCTCTTGGTCCCTGCCTCTCTGCTCCCAAGAGAGACATTCACTTGTCTTACCCACACAACCCGTCTCAAATCAGCTGCCCGTTCCTCAAATAAATAAATAAATAAATAAACAAATAAACTGAAAATGGGACTACCGTACAACCCAGCAATCCACTTCAGGGTGAACAGTTAACGCTTGAGCGATGCTGGGGTTACAGGTGCTGGGCGCTGGCAGGGGAGAATGCCCATGTAAGCTATGGTCGGCCCTCTGTACACGCGGTCTCACCAGATACGTGGTCCCTCCAGATACACGTTCCCTCTGTAAACACGGTCCCACCAGATACGTGGTCCCTGCAGATACACGGTCCCCTGTACACGTGGTCCCACCAGATACGTGGTCCCTCCAGATACATGATCCCTCTGT
>JADEYB020000015.1:38228203-38251186 GCA_015832495.2 Alces alces
ATACATGATCCCTCTGTACACGTGGTCCCACCAAATACATGATCCCTCTGTACATGTGGTCCCACCAGATACGTGGTCCCTCCAGATACACGGTCTCCTGTACATGTGCTCCACATCTGAGGCTTCAACCAAGACAGAGGGAGGGGTACCACAGTATCTACTATTGATGAACGCATCATTCAGCAGCACCTAAAACCAGCTACTGAACAATCTTACTTTCCAGTGGTTAGGACTCTGCCCTCACTGCCAAGGACAGGGTTCGATCCCCAGTCGGGGACATAAAACCCCATAAGCCCCAACAAGACCTGGATCTTCTCCATTTGATTGAAAACTGTTTTCTTTTCTTTCCATCTAGGATCCTAAACCTCATGTTGGATGTGCAAATAAATCTGTTTTGCATACAAGAATGGACCCAGGGTTTCACCGCCTCTCCTGCTAGACACCCTGCTTACAGCCCAGGGGGACATGCCATGACAGCCTGCGAGCACAGAGCACCCACGTCCCCCAAATCCATCCTCTCCAAGATCTGCACAGCTCGTTCCGAAGTATAGCCTTCTTCCTCTTAAGAAAGCGCCTACGCCCTGGAAAAGGGGGAATTTTCCAGAAGAACCAAGAAAGCGAATCCCTTGATTGGCTTTTTCTTTTGGAACCACTGTCTCCTGTATCCTGCTTTCCACCAAGTGTGCCCGGCCACTCGCCTCAGGGAATCTTCGAGGTTCAACCCAGCGGGGCTGCGGCTGTTCCCTTTGCAGAGTTGGGTCCCTTCCTGGATGCCCGGAAAACTGAGCTCAAGGGCTCCACCAGGAGAGGCTGACTCACATCTAGCCGGGACACACAGATGCCCGAGACGTACACACCACACGAGTCCATGCACTCAACCAGAGGCGACCTTGTTCTGCGAGAGGCGGGCGATGACGCTGCCACAGACCCCGGGACTAAAAAGAATCTCTGCCCCCAGTTCCCCGTGGGTCTGTACCTACAGGGTTCTCAGGTAAAACGAGGATTCCCTCCAGAAGCAGCAGATAAGTGGGGCTACAGGACCTTTCGAAAATTTGGAATCTCCTTGCTCCAAATTGACTGGTCTAAGACTTGTATGAACCACAGAGGAAATGAGGCTGAGAACACACCAGAGGTGTAAAAGCTCTCAGTGCTGAGATCTAAGTTCCTTGGCTTTTTAGAAAAAACCCTTTGCAACCTCGGATACGGGTAACATGTCTCGGTTGTGCTGAGCAGATGGCAGACAGTTGTAGACGGCTTTAATGGGCCCTCGGGGCTGAGCAGGAAGCAGCCCCCTTGAGTTGGGGCAGCGGGCTCTCACTACCTGGCAGTGTCCTGACCTGTGGGGAGGCCTGTCCACCCCCTGGGATGAGGAGGGCAGGCATGCTGTTCGTCTTTGCAGGAAACAGACGCCTGGGCTACAGGAGCCCCCCACCCACCGTGGGTACTTGTTGAGGGAAGAACTAAGTCTCAGAACATGGTTGGTCATTATCATCAGGTCTCTATTGCTGAAGGATGGTAACAGTAGTAGCGACCTCTTATTTCCGGGGCACAGTGCCGGGCACTGTAAGCGTGGAGGGGCAGGGGGTGGGGGTTTAACTGCAGAGGTCAGAGGTCAGTGACCTCAAAGAGGCTTGGGTTTACAGAGGAAGAGAGTCCAGTCGGCAGAACTAGCAGGTTATTGTGGGGCCGGGAGAGCCGGGGTGGGGAGCGGGGAGCAGGGCAGGGGGATGTGGCAGGACATGGGGTGGGGTGAGTGCCTCCAGGGGAACGAGGCAGGCTGGAGCTAGGCCCCGGGAAGACAGCGAGGTGCTCACCAGGCAGACGAGGGGGCAGAGGCATTTTGGGAACGGAAGGTGGAAACTGGGTTGGCGTGTTTGGAAAGCTGTAGGTGGTTCTTGAAGGTCGAGGGGAAGCTGGGGTCTGTGGGTGGCCTCAGGGGAGGCTGTCCACGATAGGGGGCCATCTACAGAGTCTGGGCTTCGTCCAGTAAGGAGCTGAAGGACTCGGGGGAGGAAAGCTGCAGTGGAGACAATAGGAGGCGAAAAGGAGGAGGGTGGGGGGAAGAGGAGGAGAAACTGGCTTGTGCTCCCGCGGCTTCTGGCCTGAGAGGTCTGGGTGCAGGCGGGGCACCTGTCGGGTGAAAGCTTAGGGGCTAGGGTGGGCTGGCGTGATGGCGTGCGCATGGGAGGCGGGGGAGGGGGCACCGTGGGGGTCCACGGTGGGTCAGCGGCGCCAGACGGGGAGGCCCCCCCCCGCCCCGCGGTGAGAGCACGGGGTCAAGAGCGGAGGACAGGCCTGAGCTTGGGACGGAGCCCGGTGCCTCCGTCCAGAAGGGCAGGCAGAGCAGCACACGGGGGCCGGGGCGACAGGCGGCCGGGGCAGTGGAGGAAGGGCGAGAAAGACGTGACGATGCTGAGGAGACAGGGGCTGTTGTTTCACCCAAACGGACCGGAGTTCTCCCACAGACAACCAAGGCTGTTTCTGCTCAGTTTCTGAAGATGCATCTTGGCATCTGCCTGGCGGAACGACTGCTAAGGAACGCAGGGTGTATATATGTATGAGCAAAAATCCTGACCTCCACCAAGAAGCCTCTCACTGTCCACGGAGCTCACCAGACACGCAGCATGGGAGCCCCTCTTTTGTTCAGCTGTATAGCTCAGCTTCCGCACCCCGGCCGCCTCCCACCATTCTCAACTGCTTTCTGGCAATAAAAACACCACTTAATTGGTCAGTCTCTTATGAATCCTTGACCTTCTTCCTTGCACAACTAGGTACATTGGTGCCCTTTTGGGAGATGGGTGAAAACAGCTCCGAGACATTTCACTTAAAGAAAATCGAGTGGCTTTTCTGCTCACCAATTGCTTTTGCAACCGCATGGAGCCTGTCATCTTTGTCTGCTTTATTAAAATGGCCCGGCAAAGGGGTTAAGTGCCTTCCCGCACGCTGAAGCAGCTCCACGTGCGCACCACAGGGAGCTGGCGTCTTGAGAGCTTGAATCCTGCAGAGCTGAACCCTCCAGGGCACGTGTCTTTTAAGAGACTAGGAGATATATGTATGTGTGTGCATACACATGTGTACATGTATGTATGTGCAGATGCTCAGTCATGTCTCACTCTTTGCAACACCATGGACTGTAGCCTGCCAGGCTCCTCTGTCCATGGGATTCTCCAGGAAAGAAAACTGGAGTGGGTTGCCACTTCCTTCTCCAGGGGATGGTCCCGACGCAGGGATCAAACCCATGTCTCTTGCATCTCCTGCACTGGCAGGAAGACTCTACCACCGGCGCGACCTGGGAAGCCCCATATATGTGTATACATATAATATATATAATCTCCAAGAACCCATAGAAATTATTATTATTCTTTTTTTTGTTAACATGTACTACAATAAATGGTGTATGTGCAGCAGGCAAACCAGATCGTTTCCTGGTATTCTAAGAGGTGAGTTTCTCAAGGCAGAACCTGGGCAATTTTAAGATGCACTTCATTCTGAAAACTGAAATAAACAGCATGAATTTTGCCCTGATTGGAAAAATCATGTTCACTAAATTGAAAGTTCCTCCTACCCTTTACTTTCCCCAGACTCACTTTTTAGTTTCTCCTCACCCAGCCCCTGAACAGGTGAGGTGGCTGTGAAAGCTTCTGGGTTGATAATCTGTTGTGTGTGGCGCTAAGAAAGTTTTCCTGTCCTTTCAAACACCATGGACTCTCTCAATCGTTAGCCAGAACCCAGTCACAACCGCGAAGGCGCTGGGCGGTGCAGTGTAGGATGGAGAGGGGGCGTGTGGGGCTGGGGGCGTATAATGGGGACAAACCCCATCACAGAAGCTCTCCCTGCTCCCTCCAGACGAGTCTATACCAGCTGGCTCAGTTCTTCTTGTTTACTGTCCAATGGTAGGGAGGAAAGAAAAATGGGAGGAAACACAGCGGTATGTCCCATTTACACTGTTATCTTTACATGTACTTCCATTTTTATCTCAATACACTTCTGGACTTTCCTATTGACAAGAGATGATAAATAAAATAATATGACAGCTTGACAAACAACCCAGCCCTTTCCTTTCTTCTCATTTATAACGTATTTGAGAACTTGCACATTTGGAAATGAATGGAACGTTACGAAGAATATATTTTCATCGGCTTTTTACTGGGCAGAGAAAAATGAAGGTGTGAAAGGCAACTCTGCAGTAGGCTTATTCATTTATTTATTTACTTTGGGATAAGCGCAAAGTGGTAAACTGGAGAGCTGGACTGTGGATTTAGTATCTGCGTGGTTGGACACCGGAGCAATCCACATATCCAGGGACAACAGCTGACAGATAACCTGCTTCTCATTTAAGTATATAAATGCAAAACCTACTGCTTAATGGGCTTCCCAAGTGGCGCCAGTGCTAAAGAGCCCGTCTGCCAACGCAGAAGACGTAAGAGACATGGGTTCGATCCCCGGGTCAGGAAGATCCCCTGGTGGAGGGCATGGGGCCACCCACTCCAGGACTCTTGCTGGAGAACCCCATGGACAGGGGAGCCTGGTGGGCCACAGCCCATAGAGCCGTGAAAGAGCGGGGCAGACTGAAGTGGCCTGGCGCGCACTCACTGCCTAATGGCAGAAGCAGCACTGGTGTTGCTTTAGTCGCCCATGGGGTCCATGGACCATAGCCCTCAGGCCCCGCTGTGCCTGGGATTCCCCAGGCAAGAATACTGGAGAGGTTTGCTTTCCTTTTCCAGCAGATCTTCCCCACTCAGGGATCGAACCCAGGTCTGCTGCGCTGGGTTACCACTGAGCCGCCAGCAAAGCCCCAAAGACGCAGAACCAAGAGAAAAACCATGTGCGGTTTGGCGGGCTAGAGGAGTAAGAGGCTATTTTTCATGAGATTAGGTCCATTTTCCAAACGGTGTTCTGAAATTATTGAGAGTGTACCTAGGAGCAGTGATAGATCACTTTTAGCTTCTATGAGAAATGTCCTTGAATAATTTTGCCAAACATGCCAACCTGGGCGTGGAGCCGCTGGGGGCAGTTGATCCCCTTATAAGGCTATTAGCAAGGATGGTGGGGAGCTGCAGGACCCCTTGGGGGGCCTTCTGAAGCCTTGGCCTCTCCCACCACCCTCACCCCCAGAGCTGCAGGGGCTCCAAGGAAAGAGATTTTCTCAGGGTTCACAGGAGACACAAGCTACTCAGAGGCGGGGAGACCTTCAGGAAGAGCAGCATGCGTGGAGCGACCCCAGAGAAGCAGTCAGACCCCCAGGAGGTTTCTGTAACGGCCGTGGGCCCGCTGTCCGGGGCCAGGAGCAACACCGACAGGCCTGCCCGGGCGGCTGGGGGCTCTGACGGGGACCGGCCGGCCCTCCCTGCCACACGCATCCCCAGACTCCCAGGCCAGGCCACCCCCCGCAAGCTGCGCCAGCCTCTCTCCCCCCACGGGAGCACGGCTGGGAGCACAGAGCCGCCCCAGCCACGCTCTCAGCACCCGGTGCCCAGTGGGGTCCAGCAGGCATCTGCTGACTGAACAGAGAGCAGGGCTCAGCTTCCCTGGCTCACCGGCCACGTGCCGGGCGCTCTCGGAATCGTCCCAGCGCCACCGTCACCCCCAACCTGAGCGCCACGCCCCCCAACAACCCTCCCCGTTCCTGCCCCGCCCCCTGCAGGCTGCCTCCTGAACCCCCACCCATCTGCTGAGGTCAGGGAGCACATCACCTCCTCCAGGAAGGCTTTCCGGGCTTCTCTCCCCGGGGTGGTGGGTTCACTTAGGCACCACACCCAGAGTGTGGTGGGAGCTCACACACTCCGCTTCTGGGGAGAAGTGAGAGCAATGCGTGTGTCCTTCAGAGGAGGGCATCTGTACCAGCACACAGCTGCCCCGTCCCGTAAACGCCTTGAAGGTGTGTGATCCGCATATACCTCTTTCCTCCTCAGAGCCTCTGGCAAACAGGAAGTGCCTAACAGGTGCTTAAACGGAATCTAACTTCACAGTTTCTAAGTCAACATCAATATCTTTTCCTAAGACAATCAAATCTCATCCCAAGACCAGCGTTCTGCATGTAAGTTCTCGGACAAAAGCACAGCTCTGCTCCTTAGATAAGCTTATGACTCTCGGCCGGGCTTAGATCCTGCTAAAATATCAGCTGTTCTTTACAGAGCATGATTTACAAACAGAATCTGTAACTAGAAAAGTGTCTGTGACAGATAAAACCCAGAACAAAGAAATGCAATCCTGAGTCTCTGGAGAAAACAGATTATCTTAACAAATGCTGTAAGCACGTGAAAGAAAAAAGGGGATAAATAAGAGAGAAAGGGGTCATGGTATGCTCACAGAATGTTATCTGGAAAAATCACAATCGTGCCCTTCCCCAACTAAAATACAATGAAGATCTTTAGAGAACCAGACTAAATTGAAGTTATTTTCCCTTGCTACAGATACCATTGTTCAACTCGCAGACTAGAAATTATTGCAATTGAGGCTCAAGGTAAATTCATGGGCTAGTTATAAAGACGCCTGCTCGGGAAGCTGTGCTGCTGGTGAACACTCCCTGGGCTGTTAGTTTTTGAAGACTTCGCTTGATTGGAACGACATAACACTGAAAGCTTTATATTTTACGCCTCCCCCCAGCCACACGAAAACATGAAGAATCGAGGGGCCAATATTTTGAGAAACAGGTTTCTCAAGGTCTCAGCTCCTTCCCGGAAGGGGCACCCCACAGACCAACAGATGACCCTCTTTTCATTTTTCCGTACGAGACTGATGTCCTAAATAAAACCAGAGCGTCTCAAATTAGAAATCCAAAAACCAATAAAACCTCTCATTTACATATTTAGTGTTTCATAAAACTGAGATGCTGCGAGGTGGTTCTGCCCAGAATTGAAGGAACACTTTATCAATCATGTGGTGCTTTCTTATGCACTCCCACCTTAAACGCTAACGTTCACATAAACATACCGAAGAACACTTCCTCTGCTGTGTCTTTAGGTAATCAACTTCTTATTTATTTCATCTCAGAAGAGAGCAAACTTGGAGGCAGAAAGTCTTGTAGGATTTCTGTCCTAACCAGCATAGAGCAACTGTGAGCACCAAAAGTTCCAAAACAATAAATAGTAAGGAAATGATTTAACGAATGACCATGTCCATCAACCATATTCATTCCAAGCTGACTCTGGGAACAGAACCGTGTTCTGTTTTCCGACATGAGGATCAAGGAGCAGCTCTTCTGGAGGACGGAGGGAGGGCTTTAACCCAGCTCGTCTCCGGGTGGGCCAGGCGGGGCTGTGCCCCCCACCTACACGGTGCGGCTGACGGCTTGCCCTGCACCAGGGCAGGTTCTGGGCTCAGCCTCTTTGGAGATTCATCATCCTGAGTGAGGATGAGATGGTTGGATGGCATCACCTACTCCGTGGACAGGAACCTGAGCAGACTCCGGGGGAGTGCAGCAGTCCACGCAGTCGCAAAGAGTCCGCCACGACTTAGACTGAACATCAGCAGCACGCTGCGTGGGGCGCCCTGGCCCCGCGAGGAGCAGGCTGGGGGGCCGCGTCGCGCGTGGTCTGAGCGCACAGGCGAGACGGCGGCGAGGCCTGGGCTTTCGCTCGGTCTTCCTCTCTCTCCCCTGCTCCTGTGTGTGCCCCCTCTCCCCTGTCTACCTCTGGGGATGCGGTGGGCCATCGTCCTTGGCGAGGACCACGGCAAGCACGCCGCAGGACGAGCCGGGGCACGCGGAGGCTTTGATGGTGAAGGGTGAGGACTCAGGACTGCGGAGGAGTGCTCCCTCGGTTTTCCCATCTCGTTTCCTTTTTGTTAGACTTGCTGTATCAGAATTACCCTTGGGTGTCACAACAGAGGTACAGACAAATCAGGAAATCTTAAGAGAAGAAAATATTTCTTTCCCTGTCAGCCCTAGCTTCTCTTAAATGAATATAAGTCAGTCCCACAGTGCAAGAATAGAGAACTCAGCTAGAACAAGACATTTTCCGATATGACCCAGGGTTATCTATTTAAACCAACTGGTTCTCCATTCAATCTGCTTGGAAGCAATGATTCTTTTTTTTTTTTCTTTTTTCTGTCAACACAATCTCATTTATATTTTGGTCTAAAATCAGCACCGACAATAAATCTAAGGATGATGACAGAAAGAGGGAGAGTCCATAAAGCAGAAGCTGTGCACATAAAGAATTAAGCGTACAGAACACAGCCTAGATCCCGCTGAAGATATACACTCGCAAATAGATCATCACGAGCCTTGTGAGGGGAGTGCACTGCTGGTAGAAACATAAGAAGTCTGTTCACATAAACTGAAGGCGGATGAATAAAAAAATAAAGTCCTAAACCCATTTATGTGATTGTTCAAATATATTAAGAAAGACTTTGGTCAGTGTGGGCCTATTTAAGATGCAGAAGGTCGATGATGACTCAGCAAATCTGGACAGAGCAAACTATCAGTTCAAACAAATGAGCCCGGCGAGTGTTCCTGCTGTAATTTCAAAGCAGTGCGGGTGCTCCGCTTTCTGTGTGACAGCATGAATAACAGATTTATAGAGAATTTATAGGAAATCTAAAAGTAATTATGGCAAATCATTAAATGACAGGCACTTCCACCAAACTCTCCCACAGCTTCCAATAAGAGGATGTCATCTATTTGTTTAAAAATTTGACTTAGTCTCTGTTCAATCCATGGAATGACTTGCTTATAAGCAGTGAAATGCCCCACAAGCCCCCAGAGTGGGAGACAGAAGGGACTGGAGCTAGGATGAAGCTCTGTTTTAAGTTGCCTGGGATCAGTCAGCACGTGGATGTGGGCAGAACTCAGGATGGGAGGCAGGGGGGAGCTTAAGGAGTGTAAAATCTGTCCCACGTGCAAGAATATGAAGCAAGGGTCCCCCCAAAGTGAGAGATGCCTCTCTCAGATGACAAATGCTCCCTTTATTTTTTTATTTTTAAAATTAAGGACTGTTTGGGAAAAACATTTTAGCCCAAAATAACCCTCATTGAAACATATGTTGGTTCCTTGACAGGAGTCAGAAAAGCTGTAGAAATTTAACATAGCTTTAGCAATTATTCTCTGGGGCTATGACCTCCTACTTACTGGTTATTGTCATGAAAAGGGCTTTTAAATATCATTTTGAAAAACAAAATACTAAGGAAGTGCATCCACAATGTTTGATGCTACCCAGCAGCAAAAAATAATGAGGAAGCTCTTCATAGACATAGAAAGATGCTCTTTATAGACTGACATAGAAAGATCTCTAAGATGAACTGATAATTGAAAAAAGCAAATACTGAAAAGCAAGTATGACATGTTCCTTTTGGGGTAGAAGAAAGGGAAGAAATAAGACTATACATGCATATTTGTGTCTATTTACATTAAAAATGATGGAACAAAAATTAAAAATAATTCAGTAAGACAGATGCAGGAATCATTTTTTTCTTTTACAACTAGAAATAGTCATAGATAAGACCCTCTTAAATGAAGTTAAAAATACAAGTTAAATACATTCATAAATATATTTTTCTTCTTCTAAGCCTGGTACAAAATTTATTTTCCTCAGAGTGTATTTTCTGGTTAATTAATTTCAACCCCCTCACTAATTAGCTTAATTTGACATCAATACTTTCAGTTTGCAAAACACTGAAAAACAACATGCAGTTTTACACTTAAGACCTTTTTATTTATATCTTCTAAGTTGCTTCTCAAACCTTCATGTGCACACAAGTCATCTGGGAACCTGCTCAAAGGCAGATTCTAAACCAGCGGGTCTGGGAGGATGGAGCTGAGATCCTCACCGCTCAGCTCTCCAGGGAAGCCTGTCCTGAGGGCCGTGCTCTGGCAGTAGGGCTCCCACTCCTTAGAGGGGGGAAGATCATGCTTCTCAGCACATGGTGAGTTCTCCATACGTATCCACCACTCACCACTCCTCAGAGTGGAGCTGGGACGGCAGGGCAGAACTCTTCTGGGAGCCGGTTGGGGGGGCAGAGTCTCAGGCCACACTCCAGACCCACCGAATGAGGACCTGAATGTTCAATTTTCTGAGTGACATGTGTGCTCATTCAATTGGAGGAGCTGTGTGCTAGGTGATCTTACTCTTCAGTCAGGATTATATTCACATGGTTGTCAATTACATAAAAGAAAGCACACAAAAACACTCTGTCTTCATGAACATGAAGGAGGGGATGGAAGGAGGCAAGCTGAGGGGCAGCTACCAGGGGAAAGAGGCAGGAGGAAACCCGGGCCGAGTCCAGGGGCTGCTGTGCGCACTGACACGTCGGAAGACCCTAGAGGACAGTCTGGTGGAGCCTCAGTCCCGCAGAGGAGCAGCAGGGGGAAGGCGGGCTCAGCTCGGCAAGCTGAGTATGCTGGAAGGCCAAGAGGGGCCTGACGCCACGGGAAATGACTGAAATTTGGACATCGTGGTGTGGAGGATGGAGGGGTTGCTAGAAGGGGGCTAACAAATTGGGCAGTGGAGACAAGCTCGGTGTGGAAGAAGTAAACAGGCAAAGGCAGGAAAAGTGGGAGGGAAGGAAGCCTGTGGATAGAATTAAGGGCCCCAAAGGCAGAGACTCTCAGATTATAATTCCAGCACATTTGCTGACTGCTTAGCGTGGGCCAGACACTGCTATTCTCCATGTGCCCATTATCATGTGTACTTTTATTTTTGTTCCAGTTTTGACAGATAAGTAAACAGACTCACAAGGTAACACCCCTGTCTCACAGGACAGAGCTAGGATACACACCCAGGGCTTGATGACTAGAATCTGTGCCCTTAACTCCCACCCCACCCTAACTCCAATGAAGAGGTCCAAGGTGCGGCCACGCACAAGTAACAGAAGTAAAGGCCCACTGAGAGAAGGCTGAGAGATCCTTCAGCCACAGTGGCTGTTTCAAACGCTGAACTCAGGCCAATGTTCCCAGAACCCAGCTCGTCACCCTCAGACCCTGACAGCTGCTGCAGGACCCGGCCCTTCCAGTCTCCGCCCTCTGCCTGGGGTGGGAGTCACTATGGAGGCTCACCAATATGTTGAGCTCTCTGCTCCTTCTTGACACAAGAGCAGGGTCCTTCCCTGTTCCCAATGAGCTCGGTGTCAAGTACGGTTAGCCGTGTGGCTGGTCTGGGCCAGGAAATGAGAGTGGAAGGGATCTTTGTCATTCCCAAGCAGCTCCATTCAAGTGCCGGCATGTGACCCCCGTGCCCTGCAGCGAGCCTGGGGACCAGGCCCACGTGGTGGAGCGGGGACGCGCCGTGCAGCGAGCACACTTCTCCCACACCGCACCTCCGCTGCACAAGCAACGTGAGCGGGAAACAAACTGCTGTTTGCGCCCGGGGGCCTTCAGGCGGTCTTCACTGCAGGGCCCCTCTGTCTACACTGATGGATTCACGTGGTTCCCCACCCAGAGCATCCATCTCCACTTCCTCAGTGCCCCTCCCCAGCTCCGGTCATTCTGGTTTCCTCACGCCTGGCCCGCACGCCCCGCTGCTTTAGCTCCGCGCCTGGCTCCTATCCAACCCGCCACCCCTCCCCAGCGACCCACCACTGACCTCAGAGGCCATCTAGTTCTGTAGACACCCTTCAGGGGCCAGATCAAACTCCTCCACCTCTGAAGCTTTCCCTAAGTACTCTGACCCCTTCTCCCAAGTCCACATGACCCTCACAGAATATATTACAAAAGGAAACACTGCAATAAACAGTTTGTTCAGAGGTGTTCCGAAGATCAGTTCTGTTGCTTTGTCTAAAAATGCCAACGGAATCCTGAGGTTAACCTTCAAAAACAAGACTTGGGCGGCAAGTCTTGACTTTCAGGACAGATAAGAGGACAAATATAGGCTGACTCTGCCCAGATCATAGTTTGACCAAGAGTGAAGACACACACAGCGGTTCCCAGCCCATAATAAAGCTCTAAGGCAGCTTAGACTCTCTTGAGGAGACTCCTGTACGTCTGGTGCTGACACTGGGAAGGACAGCTGAATATGATGCGTCTCCTGAGGACACTGACAAAGAGCATCAGGCGGGACAGAGTTGGATATGGCAAGGCAAATTTTATCTTCTTCAAAGGAGTCAACCTCGACACGGCAGTCTGGCCGAGCGGTTGAGAGGATATGCCGGGGCCTCACCCACCGGCCTCCAGCTCTCAGCGTCCTGCTCAGCTGGGTGACCGTGGACAAGTTCCCGACCAGATCCAAGTCTTAGCTTCCTCATTTGTAAGTGAGACAACTCCTCCTGCCAAAAAGTGAAAGTGTCTGTTGCTCAGTCGTGTCTGACTGTTTGCAAACATATGGACTGTAGCCCGCCAGGCTCCTCTGTCCATGGGATTCTCCAGGCAAGAACACTGGAGTGGGCTGCCATTCCCTTCTCCAGGGGATCTTCCTGACACAGGGATCGAACCAGGGTCTCCTGCATTGCAGGCAGACACTTTACCATCTGAGCCACGAGGAAAGGCCAAGAATCCTGGGGTGTGTAGCCATTCCCTTCTCGAGGGCATCTGCCTGACCTAGCGATTGAACCAGGGTCTTCTGCATTGCAGGTGGATTCTCTACCAGCTGAGCCCCCAGGGAAGCCCCGAGGTTGCTACAAATGTGAAGATGAAAGGTGACTTCACGGACCCCGTCCCAGGGGCAGACCGGGGTGTGGTCAGCGTCGGTGACTGCACGTTCACCACCGCCGCTGCTGTCCTCTGTGTTATTGGTTTTTCCAAAGGAAACGTGCTCCGCTCCTACAGCCGGGCAGAGCTCAAGCTGCATAGATCGTTTGCAGTTTTGTACTTTTGGACCCGAACTGTTCTTTGCCATTCTCGAGCAGTTTCTTTTTTTCAACTAAAAAAGTCTCATCATCATAATCAAGTAGTATTTGCACATGTAGATAAAATGTGCATATATTAATAACATTGACTTGTGAACGGCTTTTAATTAAGTCATAGAATTGAGGCATTTTGAACCAAATAATAGTATTACCTCACTACAGGGAATTTTATACTGGAAAAATAAAGAAAAGATTTGTTCAGTTATCTAGAAAATTCAGACCAAAAAATCCACTTGCTCTTTAATCAACTCGCCTCACAGCCCTAATGGCTCTGGATATAGTAGATAATGACTGTAATTTATGTTGGCTGAGAATTCTATTAATTTTCCTATATCTTTCTTGAAATTATATCATTAATTGCTATTAATGCTCCCTAATCAAGACAGAGCCAGTCACTGAAACAATTAACCTATTTCTGAAGGTGCAAATAGAAAGATAATTCATCAATTTCATACTTTTTCTCCCGCTGCAACACTAGGCTGGCTGTTGTCACTAAATCCTCTTCTACTCAGGACTCACAGCAGTGGCTGTCAGCAACCAAGGCAAAGCAAAGCATGTGTTCATTTACAAGGGTCACTCCTGTAGTTCTGCGATGAGGAACAATCATCTGTTAACTCAGGTAAGAATCTCAGTCACAACCACAATTTCCACCGTCTGAATACGTTAAATGAAGTTAGATTCTTGCAAAAAACAAACAAACAAACAAACAAAATAACAACACACACACACCTCAAAAATCCGTCTTTTTGTGAAATTAGAGGACATTGTCTTCCGGTCGAACAGATTTCTCTAAAGTGACCGAAGGTGCGTCCGGTCTGGGAGGAGGGACTGGGCAGGCCGTGGAGCAGGTGACAGGTGCCAGCTCCTGTCCCCAGAGGACAAGCGGGGATGCGGCCCGGGCCATGCGCAGGAGTGAGAGCCCCAGGCTGGCGGTCCCGACAGGGGCCTGTTTATGGAGAGGCCTGGCCCTTCCCCATTGCACACGCTCGGGAGGGAGATGGCGTGCGATGTGGGGCGGTTATGACGGACAGGAGGAGGGCAATGGGGGAAGGACGTCCCTGTGGTCTCTGGCGCTGCGTGGTGAACTTGGGAGTTACCACGCCACAGCTCCTGAGAGCCCGCTGGGGGCCGCTGCAAACCAGTCAACGAAGTGGGGGGCTGCGGGCCCGAGGAAAAGGGCTGCCCCACCCCGCTTGTCTCTCAGGGCCGCTGGGGAAACGTCCTGGCCGTCCTCCTCGTGAGAGCCAGGCAGGACGTGGGAGCCTGAGGCGGGTGTCCCGGCACAGGCCTGCGTCTGCCAGCAGCCTGCGTGCTGCCCAGTGGCTGGGCTCGTGGCCAGGGCGGCCGGGTGGCACTATGCCAGGGGGCTGCACCCCTATCTCCACGCTTAGCTCGGGCCCACCCCGCTGTGCTGGCCGCAGGCACCCCTGGCTGGGAAAGGCTTCCTCTTCCCACTCCCATCTCCAGGGCATCACTCTGTCCGAGGCAGGCACCCCAGGAGCAAGGCCGTGCCTTCTAGCACATACAGTCATCTTCCACCGCGTCCTATCCCACACTCCTCAAGCCCACCACCAAGTTGAGCCCCTGCCCCTAAGAGCTCAACGTCTGGCACCAGCATCACTCGTTGCCTGACAGCCGGCCCCACAGACCACCCAGAGGGTATGGCAGCTTTCTCTTGGCTCCAAGTCTCTGAGGTCACCCCCCCGAGTCACCCTGAATGCTGACATTAAAACAAAATCAAACTCCTGCCCCAAGGTGATTTGAACGCACCCATTTTGTGCTTCTTAAATCCCTATGGAAATTTCCAAAGGAACAAATAGGGAAATAACTGTACTAATACTGAAAATCAGGATTGCTACCCTGCACGGGAGAGTTCTTATGGGGTGGTGTGAATGAGCTCTGTCTGGGGCAGAGGCTTGCTGACCTGAACTCCTAACTCCAGCAGAAAAGTCCAAGGGACTCCCCCTCACCACCCGGGGAACCGCACATGCCTGGCCAAGGCCGGCATGAGAAGCCTTCATTCTAAAGCACTTGAAAGAACATCTCCTTTATGAAATGGAACACTTCAGGAAGTTTCTGAATCAAATTGATTCAGATGAGTCAGAAAATCTGAATCAAATAAAAAACTCATTGAGAAGAGTCAATAATATACTATAAGTATGAAAATGGAATAATCTGAGATCAGAAAAGACTGTTTTTAGAAGAGAATAACAGTTGCCAAAATTAAAAATTCGATAGAAGCCCGGAAGAACAGATCAAAATAGTGTACACAATCAAATCAGTGAATTTGGCTGGAATTGAGGGTTCTTCCTAGAATTCTGAGGAGAGGATAAGTAGATTGAAGCCTCATCCAGGAGACCCAGCGTAAGCATAGCAGGAGCCCCAGATGGGAGAGCTGAAGGCAGTGAAAGAAAAGTGCCGACCACGTTAACAGTGGACATGAACAGAGACGATTGCCATCTTCAACTAAAAGGGCCTCCTGAGGACCAAGAAGAAGAGAGCCACACCGTCACATCCCAGTGGAATGTGGGGGCTTCGTGGAGAAATAAAACTTGTAAGAGTTAGGATAGGTTAAGGCAAGGTGTCAACCCAAAGAAAGCAAAAAGGAAAACCAAAGACCTCCAGACTTCTCTACAACATTAAAGCTAGAAGAGGATGAAGTAACTAATCTATAGAATTTTAATTGAATCGCATGGTATCACAAATATCCCAGAGATGTCAGTCACTGGCCGACCTTTCTCGAGGAATCTGACAGGTTTATTCCCTGTGACACCCAGTGGTTTTCTGATAAGCAGTGAACGACCCGCCCTGATCTGCAGTACTCTCCAGTTTCCCTGGTGCAGTCACTCCCACCCCGCCAGGTCTGAAGATACAAACACAGCCTCACTGCACCTGGAGTTGGGAGGAGACACCCACAGCCAGCGCTCACCAGCCTCAGCCCCTAATCCAAGGCTGTCCAGAGTTAACTGGCCGGGAATCAGGACTGGTGGGAATCTGCCAATCAGACTTACCTTCTTAAGAATTTTATCAGAGAGACAGAGACGACTGTCAGTCCTTGAAGCTGTGACATAATACTGAGTCTGGTGGCAAAAGAAGTCAGCAAAACAGGCCAGTGAGGAAGAGGAGGGAGCCAGGAGACGCAGAGGAGCGGAGACGGGGCCGCCTGGCTCCTGAAGAGCTGGGAAGCGCTTCGGATCCAGGGGGCCTTATTTTTTAGTTTCTTGAGGGGCTTGTGGACGTACTGTTCTTGAGCTCCATGAGATACTCGTATTCCTTTTGTTCATTTGAACCCTTTTCCACACTGGAGCCGGCAGGTTTGTATGGGTCTCTGCTCTTTTGCAATTAAAGAGCTCTACTAGAACATGCTTAAAAAACAGTTCCACTCCTAGGAATTTATTGTAAAGAAATAATTTCGATATTCACATT
Organism: Alces alces; assembly: GCA_015832495.2. Taxonomy (NCBI): domain Eukaryota; kingdom Metazoa; phylum Chordata; class Mammalia; order Artiodactyla; family Cervidae; genus Alces; species Alces alces. The sequence goes on from JADEYB020000015.1 coordinate 38,244,407, forward strand.
AGATGTAGTGAAAAGGATATTCATCATTCTGTCTATAATGGTGAAAATCTAGAAACAATCTGAATGTCCAACGACTAAGGATTAGGTTGATGAATCGTGATGTCTACTTACAAAGGAAATGAGGCAGCTACTTAAAGTGATAAAGAAGGTATTAATATTGTATAAATACTAAGATATTAAGTGAACAAGTTTACAAAAAAGTCCATAAAATATGATCTAACTTCACTAAAAATGTTTACGTTTCATTGAGACATACACATGCAGACTTGGACATACTGCTAGCTCAGTCCCAGACCACCAGCCATAAAGGGAATGTCACAATAAAGCAAGCCACATGAATTTATGTTTGCTCTATGCTATAGTCTGTAAGTGTGTGCAATGGTATTATGTCTTAAAAACAAGGTGAAAGTGGAAGTGTTAGTCGCTCAGTCATGTCTGACTCTGCGATCCCATGGACTGCAGTCCATCAGGCTCCTCTGTCCATGGAATTTTCCAGGCACGAATACTGGAGTGAATTGCCATTTCCTTCTCCAGGGGATTTTCCTGACCCAGGGATTGACCCTGGGTCTCTCGCATTGCAGGCAGATTCTTTACCATCTGAGCTACCAGGTACATACCTTAATAAGGAAATACTTTATTGCTTAAAAATGCTAACTATCATCTGAGCCATCAGCAAGATGAATCTTTTTGCTGGTGGAGCATCTTGCCTAGATGTGGATGCCTGCTAACTGATCAGAGTGGTGGCTGCTGAAGGCGGGGTTGGCAAAGTCTTAAAACAAGAAAACAAAGATGTTCACCACCCTGACTGATTTCCCTTCAGGAAGGACTTCTCTGTAGCATGCAATGCTGTTTGAGAGCACTTTATCCAGAGTAGAACTTCTTTCAAAATTGCTGTCCAGCCCCTCAAACCCTGTTGCTCCTTCATTTCATTTTGTGGCACAACATTCACAGCATCTTCACTAGGAGTAGATTCCAGCTCCATAAATCACTTTCTTTGCTCCTCCATGAGAAACACCTCCTTACCCTTGAGAGTTTTGTCCTGAGATTACAGCAATTTAGTCCCATCTTTAGGCTCCACCTCTAATTCTAGCTTTCTTACTGTTTCCACCATATTTGCAGTTACTTCCTCCACTGATGTCTTGAGCCTCTCAACGTCATCCATGAGGGTCAGCATCAGCTCCTTCTAAAATGTTAATGTTGACATCTTGATCTCTTCCCATGAATCAGCAATGTTCTCAATGGCGTCTAGAAGGGTGACTCCTTTCCAGAGGGTTTTCCATCGACTTGGCTGAGATCCATCAGAGGAATCATAATCAATTGGCGGCCACAGGCTCGTGAAATGTATTTCTTAAATAACAAGACTTGAAATTTGAAATTACTCCTTAATCCACGGACTGCAGAATGGATGCCATGCAGGGAACAGGCATGGAAACATTCATCTTCTTGTTCATCTCCACTGGTTCTTGGGCGACCAGGTGCACTGTCAATGAGCGGTAATATTTTGAGTCTTTTCTTCTGAGCAGTGGGTCTCGAGAGTGGGCTTGAGACATTCAATACATCACACTGTAAACAGAAGTGCTGCCATCCAGGCTTTGCTCTTCCACTTAGAGAGCACATACAGAGTAGTCCTAGTAGGCCCTAGGACTTTCAGAACCGTAACTGTCTTCAACCCAAAGTCACCAGCTGCTTCACCCCTAACAGGACTCAGCCTGTCCTCTGGAGCTTTGAAGCCAGACCGATGAATCTCTCTCTTACTATGAAGGTCTTGCATGGACGGCATCTTCTGTGAGAAGTCTGTTTCATCTCCAGTGAAAATCTGTTGTTCAGGGTGGCCACCTTCATCAGTTATCTCAGCCAGATCTTCTGGAAAACTCGCTGCAGCGTCTACATCAGCACCTGCTGCTTCACCTTGCACTTTTATGGAAACAGCGTCTTTCCTTAAGCCTCGTGAACCCACTTCTGCTGACTTCAGATCCCTCTTCTGCAGCTTCCTCAAGTCTTTCATCCTCACAAACTGAAGGGTGAGGGCCTTGTTCTGGATGAGGCTGGGGCTTAATGGAATGTTGTGACTGGTTTGCTCTGTGGTCCAGACCAGCTAAGTTTTTCTCCACATTGGCAATAAGGCTGTTTTGATTTCTTACCATGTGTATCTTCACTCCTGTAGCACTTTTTATTTACTTTAAAGCATTTTCCCTTGCACTCACAACTTGGTGAAGTTCTGGTGCAAGAGGCCCAGCTTTTGACTTATCTCAGCACTTGACAGGTCTTCCTCACTGAGCTTAATCAGTTCTAGCTTTTGATTTAAAGTGAGAGATGAGTGACTCTTCCTTCCACTCAAACACTTGGAGGTCACTGCAGTGTGTTAACCGGCCTAATTTCAATACTGTTGTCTCAGGAAACAGGGAGGCTCAGAGAGAGGGAGAGAGACGGGGAAACGGCCGGTCGGTGGAGTGGTCAGAACACACACAGTGTTTATCAGTTAAGCTTGTTGTCTTAGGCGGGTGCGACTCCGTGGTGCCCGAAACACAGAAGTCGTGTCAAAAATCACCGACCACAGGTCACCGTAACACATTACTAATAATGAAGATGTTTCAAGCTAAAAATTCACACAAGACCTCCCCCTGTTTTTAGCCCTGTGAATTGCATGTCATAACTCCTGCTGACTCTACATTTCCCCCGAAACTCATAGGCACAATCCCTCCCATCCCCCCCTCGCCACGTGTAGTTCAAGCGCTTCTGACACCTCATCCGATGCACTGCTAAAAGCCTTCTTTCATTTGTTTGTGTGCTGCAGCCAGCAAGATCTGAAAACGCTCACAGGTCTAAAGTCTGTAATGAATTACCATGACCCATGGTGTGATGTCCACAAGTCTCAGAACGCACGGCACTGTCTTCCCCTACTGAGCCCCAGACCTATTCTCCATCACCTCCCTGGACACAACCTGGTCACCAGCCGCAGTGAGGCCACCGCTTTCCAAGGAGGTTTCCCCTGCCTCTGCGGGCGGCCACCCCCGGCCCCCTCACTGCCCTTTCATCTGGTACTCCCCACTGCCTCCTTTCCAATCCTGAGACGGTCAGCTAATCGTCTCCTGGTGAAGCTTTCTCAGAATTGGCACCCCCTCGGGCTAATTAGGCAGCCCCTTTGGTGGCCCCAGAGCCCCCAGGGCTTAATCCAGTGGTCAGAGGCGCTGATCACTTCTCTGTTGTTTCACTTGTCTCTTCCTGGGCGGGCTGCGGCCTGAGGTCCAGTCTATGTCTGGGATGTGAGCGGCGTGTGCAGTTGAGGTCTCAAGCAGTCTTTGACACATAGCAGGTCCCGGTGAATTACACCGTGAGGTCCTCAGCTAGACTGTAAGTTCCTTCAAGTCAGCAGTCTCTAGCTACCCCACAGAGCCTGACAGAACAGTACAAGTTCAGCTATGAGTCAATGGAATCTTTAAGAGCTCCGAAGGCTGATGCTGCCCTTAGAGACAGACTCCATGAAGGATGGCAGACTCCACGTGGCAATGTTTGTTCAAAGCCTCGACGTGATCAAGGCTTTCCACTAAGTCTCTTGGTTCATCAGGAAGGGTGAGGGGGGCACCCCAGTCCCTCCGCCACCCCGCCCCTCCTCCAGCTACCCCGTTCTGTTCTCACTGGAAGGGTCCAGAGGGCCAGGCATGTTGACCCATCTCTGATTCTTCACCTGCAGCTTCAGGCGAGCCCAGGACCTTGGCAAAGACAAAATCCGACGTGAAGACAAGAGTGGCGCTGGTGCGCGCCCATGGGCCACAGAGCCAGCCGTTCACCCCAGATGTCACCTCTGCAGACGAGCCAGCCGTTCACTGGTCACTGACTCGTGTACTATGTCCCAGGGAGGGAAGCCTGACTCAGGATCGGCTGGGAAGCCCAGCTTGTTGGGTTTGTAGATGAGGTAGGGACAGGGTGAGTGAGACGAGGGGGGAGAGGAGGCAGCAAAGACGGGTCATGTGAGATGGAATATAGTTAATAATAGTAATTATATTAGTGGTGGCATGAATTATTCATATGTAGTTAATAGTCATTATATTAGCTATGATAGTAATAGTTATGAGTTAATGAGCTAATGATGATTGCGTTGGATGTTGTAATAATAACGGATAGAAGAATAATTCCATGCCAACAGATCAATCTGAAAAGAAATAGAATATAACACTGTTAGTGGTATGGATGTTTTCACGAGAAAAAGGGTGTGAGAAGCCATGTATGTGGAAAATGATTAGAGGACAAATCGGGCCAGCTAAAAAAGGAAGGCTCTCAGTGGAAGTGGCCATCCAATGTCACCTCCTACAGACAGATCTGAATAACCACAGCAGCTTTCCCAGGGCTCCAAGACAGCATGGTGTGGGGATGGAAGACAAAGGGGCCCCCTACTCCTGGGGTGTCTGATCATGCCCTGAGTTTGGGCTGGGAAGGCAGCTCGTGACCCAGTCAAGGGAGACACTACCATGTTATCTCTGACTAGAAGGGAGCCCCTACAAAAGTATGACTTCTGTAGGAGGCCCATGAAACTAACAGACTAGAATTTAAAAACTAGAAACAGAAGACTAGAATTGAAAAAGAAGCTGTTTCTGTTCTACAGAGACTTTGCTCAGAATCTATGAGCCCTAAATCTCATCTTCCAGTGGAGACCATACAACCTGAGGGCAGGAAGGGGTGTGTGTGGGCGTGTGGTGTGCCTTGTGTATGCACACAAGCATGTGCAGGTGTCTGTATAAGCCGGAAAGTAACTTTCAGATAAGTCTGTTAGAAATCAAAATTATGTCAAGACATCTTAGCTTCCCTCCTTCAGAGCTTTGGAAATAAAAGGTGTGACTTGCGGCTTCAATTTGCCAGTTGGCCACGTGCAGGTGCTCTAGGCCTGATGAAGGAGCTTGGGTCTCTTCAAACAAGCGCCATGGTTTCCTGGCCCCCCATCTCCTTATTACGGTGTCCGCCTGCACTCAGGGGCGGCTCAGTGGGGAATCTCCGTGGTGCCGCTCAGCGCAGGGAGGGTCTTCCCTCTGAGCTCCCCGTGCCCAGAGCCCTCGCCTGGGGACATCTGAGCTTCCGCACATCCTGGCTCCAGGGTTCGCTACTGCTGTCGCTTAGTCACTGAGTCGTGTCTGACCCCTTTGGGGTCCCATGGACTGTAGCCTCCCAGGCCTCTCTGTCCACGGGATTTTCCAGGCAACAGTACTGAGTGGGTTGCCATTTTCTTGTCCAGGGGATCTTCCTGACCCAGGGGTTGAACTTGCATCTCCTGCACTGTCTCATGCACTGGCAGGCGGATTCTTTACCCCTGAGCCACCGGGGCTTCCCATATATTACTCGAGACTGGCTGCAGAGGGCGCCTGGCTGGAACATGTGCTCCTTAGGTAGCGTACATACAAAGGCTCCCACACGGAAGAAAGGAGGTGAGCGATCAGGGAACCTACTCGGGGGAGGCTTTGGGGGACGAGCGCTTATGGGGGAAAGGACATTACAGCGGTGACGTGGTCTGGAGGAAATGAAGGGGGGGTGGGCTAAGGTGGGAGAGGAAGGCAGTGGATGGGAGAGTGACAGACCCCAGCCGTGAGGCCTGAACCAGACCAAGGAGCTCCCCGTGGGCCCGGAGGGTCTCCACTTCCAGGCCTCCTGCAGGCTGCGCCCCGCCCCCATCTCTAGAGTCTCCCTGTCTGAAGTCCCCCTTGGCCTCAGAGCATCATCTGAATGGGGAGCAGGGAGGAGAGTGAGGAGAAAAGACGAGAGCACCTCCTTTTCTGGCTCCCGCCCCAGCCCCACCTCTGGGGCCCTGCGTGGCTTCTCCAGGCCTCGACACAGAAGCAGCTCTCATCCCTGAGAACACGGTGCAGCGGAAAGGCACCACAGTGTCTGGTTAAAAAGCAGGAAGCCGAGTCCGGGGCTTCCCCTCCGCTTCCTTCCACGACGTCTGGCTGCCTGTGCTCAGCTCAGCTGGAGGAGGCTGGCGGACAGCGGCATGCAGAGCCACGGGGCCCCAGGGCCCAGAGGCAGGCCCCCACCCGGCCTGCTGGGAGGGGCGGGGCTGGGGGTCGGTGGTCAGCGGCTGGCTCTGCTCTCTTCAGCTCGCTGACTCTTGAGTGGCCCCTCCATCTTCATTGCCTGTGTAACTGCCAGCCTCTCTCACTGGTCCTTCCATTTGCTGAAGCCCTTCTCCAGGACGCCGTGCTTCTTAAGCTCTATTCTGTGGAATACGGTCTTGTACTTGCTTATTGGTTCATGCAAGACACTGAGGGCCCATCATGTACCAGTCATTGAGAAAAAGAGGTTCTGTGGTCAAATAAACGGAGGAGCTCCTCCTCTCCCAGAATCCACAACATGCACATTAGCATATGAAAGCAAAATCTGGAAGGAATAAAGGCGGCTCTCTTCCTGTGGCCTAAGGAACGCCACGCCTCAGCTCCTCCTTCGCGTGCTAGATTCATCTTCCTGAAACACAGCTGTCACCACAGAGCTCCTGTCTTCAAACCCTTCTGTGAGGTCACACGACAAACTTCAGCTCCATCCACGTTCCTCTGCGGCCTTGTTTGTTTTCTTTTGTACCAAGTGGAGGGGCAATCCCTACCCATGATCCCTTGCTCACACTCCCACCCACAACCCCTTGCTCACACCCCACCCACAATCCCTTGCTCACACCCCACCCACAACCCCTTGCTCACACCCCACCCACAATCCCTTGCTCACACCCCCACCCACAACCCCTTGCTCACACCCCACCCACAATCCCTTGCTCACACCCCACCCACAATCCCTTGCTCACAC
>JADEYB020000015.1:38251226-38332536 GCA_015832495.2 Alces alces
CCCACAATCCCTTGCTCACACCCCACCCACAACCCCTTGCTCACACCCCACCCACAATCCCTTGCTCACACCCCACCCACAATCCCTTGCTCACACACCCACCCATGACCCCTTGCTCACATTCCTACCCACGATCCCTTGCTCACACCCCCACCCATGATCCCTTGCTCACACCCCACCCACAATCCCTTGCTCACACCCCCACCCACAACCCCTTGCTCACACCCCCACCCACAACCCCTTGCTCACACCCCCACCCACAATCCTTTGCTCACACCCCACCCACAATCCCTTGCTCACACTGGTCCTTTTCCTGGAAGGCTTCCTGGTCCCCAGATCTCTGCTTCCACCCATCCTTCAAGGCACATCTAGAACTTCATAGCCAGGGAACTCTGTGTCTGACTCTCTCAGGTCACTCACCTGCAGCCTCTGATGGATGATTAGCACCACACACACTGAGGGGAATGGATGGTCCCCCTTACCTCCTCCAGGGAAGGGCCTGCTCCTAATTCATCTTCATAATTTTCACATCCTGTGTGACCTCCCTCCTCCAACACCTGACACAGAGCTACAGACTAAACAGCGGTCCAGTACAGAACTTGCTGGCCTAGGCTGCTCCCCAGCTACGAGACTTCAGCAGGTCATTGAGTTTCCATTGCCACCACTTTCCTTCATTAAGAGCACATATTTTCCTTATTTTATGACAGGGTTGCTTCTTGATAAACCCACTGTAAGTCTAAAATATCTTAAGTTGAAAACATATTTACTACATCTAACCTAGGGGATTCCCAGGTGGCTCAGTGATAAAGAATCCGCCTGTCAATGCAGGAAATGCAAGAGATGTGGGCTCAGTAAGATCCCCTAGAGTAGGACATGGCAGAAAATAAAAAATAGAAATATTCCATGGCAGAATCCTGGTGGGCTACAGCATAAGGGGTCTCAAAGAGTCCGATATTACTGAGTGTGCACGCACACACACATGCACACCCCTAACTTACTGAGCATCAGAGCTCAACCAAGTGTCCCATAACCATATTCAGAACATACATTGGCCTACAGTTGGGCAAAACTGTCTAATATGAAGCCTGTATTATAATAAAGAGTAGAATATCATAAGATTTATTGAATACTATATTGACAGTGAAAAACAGAAGGGCTGCATGGGTCCAGGGTGGTAGTAATCGTGTTCACTGCTTGCTCTTACGATCATGGGGCTGACTAAGAGCCACAGCTCGCCACCACCGCCCAGCATCACGAGAGGACTTCCTACTGCGCGTCACCGGCCAGCCTGGCAGAAGATCAAAATTCAAAATTCGAGTACAGTTTCTATTAACTGTGTATCACTTTTGAGTATCACCCTGAAGTCAAGAAACTGTAAGTTGAACCATAGGAGGTCGGGGACCATACATACAGGCTTTGGTGTCCGGATGAACAGCGGATTGAAGTCTAGCTCTTCCCTGGGCAGAGGAGACAAGCTCAGAGCACAGTGGCTGCATGATGCATGTGTATGTATATTCAACTTGATCCATTTTTTATATACCTGTCACTTCAACTTTTGACCCAGTTAGAAGAGACAGGCTCCCCACAAGTTGCCTGGCTGGGCCACTCCAGTTCCCACAAAATTGAGAGCTGGCATAGATCAAGGACGCCCTCCTGATAAGGCCCTGCAAACCACCCTGCAGAGAGCCGGGGCCACGGGAGCCGCACACGCGAACTTGAGCAGAGAGGGGCCACGGGCGCTGGAGAGCCCTCTGCGCCCCGCAGTGGGGTCATATTTACAGAATACAATAGAGCGCCGATTATCCTGACTAATTGGGGATTTAACGATCTGAATAATCAATTTTTCTGGATAAGTGATCCTGATGGTTGCGAGAGGAAGAGCCATCAGCTGTTCGGGCAGAAGGGCCAAAGAACTGGCCGTTCAGGAGACCTGCATGCCAGACGTGAACACTTCCCGGCTAAGACTGCAGGACAGTGAAGGATTAGAGATGTCTCCCCCAACACCCTGCACGGAATGTGCCCAGGCTGCGTGTTTGCGCAGAACCTGAGAGGCCCGGGAGGCTTCACGGAGGCAGCACGCATAGGGCAGGATGGTACAGTCAGGCGAGGCTTCGGAGTGACCTTGGAGAAGTTCAGGCACCATCCAGAAAGCCAGGGAAACAGAGTCCCTGGCCAGAAGGGTCCCACCTCTTGAGGCCACACTCGGCAACATGCAGCTGTTCTCCCTACACTTGCAAATTCTCCAAAGCCGAGAGTCTTTACAGACAGAACACGGCTTAAAACACGTGCCTCACGGGAGAGAGCTCCGAACAGAGTTCTGCGGTGTGGTGCTGCGACAGCACAGCAGAACAATCGAGTTTTGTCTCATCTCTGAAATGTTCCGATTCTCTCTCTGCTGAGGCTCGCGAGCCGCAGAGAGCACAGAGGCTCCAGGCTCTGCACATTCCTCAGAAAACAATGCGCCTGTCTGCTGATGCAGCGGGAGGGGGGAGCGTGCACCCTGTCACTGTCTCCCTGCAGAGAAACTCGGGGCTTGCACGCCGGTATCACCCAACGTCAGCAGGCCCTTCCGATGGCCTTGCAATCCCTGAGTGCTTTTATTATTTTTATATATTTTAGATGAACCTCATCCTTGGCCCCCGACTTCTCCTATAAGGGAGGCGCTTCGCCAGGGGTGTTGATGCGTAATGACCTCTACTGCTCTTTATGTTTTCAAGGCTGTGTTTCAATCCGGTTGCATTTAACTTCTATCCAAAAGGGGCTGTTATGGATTAAGAAGTACCTGACTTTAAGCAAGTGAGGCGTACAAAAGATAAAGCCGTAGGTTGTGTGGATGAAGAGAGGATTCTCTAATCGTTGAGCTTCTCTATGGTAAATTTAAAAATATTTATACCTAGAAAAATAACTGAAACCTGAACCTCAGAGTGCATACAGCGCAAATCCGTCTACACGCACTTGATACTTGGCAGACCCTGCGCCAGGCACTGTGGGACCACCTGGATGGTCCCTGCCCTCAGGATATTTCCCAGCTCGGTATCTTTGGGAGGGCGAGGGACACGCCGCAGAGTTAAAGGTCAGCTGGGGCTGCTGGTGGCCAGGCCAGCTGAAGGAGAGGCCACCACGGGGCCAGCGCTCATGCCTGCTCCACTGGCCGCTCCCAACACTGGTCAACAGCATCACCACAGAGCTGATAGAGCACCAGCCCATGGCCAGGCCGGACTTAAGGCTACAGCTTCTGGCGGCTGTCTGGACAACATCCGAGAGCTTGAGAACGGAGCCAAACTGGAGGACAGCAGGGCCAGACGTGGAAAGGAGCCCAGTTTAAAGGACTCAAACTTGTGGATCCAGTCATGTCTGAAGACGGTCTGCCCCCGGACCCTCCCATTACCTGTGCCAAGAAGTTCCCTGTTCGTTTTTAAAGCCAGTTCCAGGAATACACAACCTTCAGGGGAACCAAGAGGAACACGGGCTAAGAGGTGCCGTCCCAGGGCTGCCTTCCTAGTCTCCTCCCACCCCCAGCCACCTGAGCAGAGGACGGCCATCTGCATCTGGCCTCACTCTCGCCTCCTGCCGGCCCATCTGAGAACCCTGAGAGGACCTGCCCTGGGGAAAGGGCACCTTCAGATACAGGGAACTTCTACCATGTCTTCCAAATGTGGCTTATTCCTTCTTTATTCCAAGGCATCAAAAACCAATTTCTTTCCCTCCTGGGTCCACGCCCTGCGCACCCCCCGCCCCCACCCCCCGCCCCCCACCAAATGCTGCTTTTTCCTTACGCCTGCTCTGGAGACCAGGGAAGACACAGGGCAAATACACTTATTCTGTATGCTCTTACAAAAGAGCATGACTTCCCCTTTGACATTACATCAAAAGTATATTAAACTGATTTGGAGGAAAAAAGACAACTATCGCTGTAAGCTTAAGGGTGACAAGCTGTCAGCATACTTAACAGAAAGAAGGGCTTGTGGACGGGCGGGAGTAACAGGTGTACTGAGGGTCGGAACACCCAGAAGCGTCCACCACATGCTCTGGGGTCGTTGCCATGAGTCCCATGCTGTTCCCCGGGGCCCCACGCTTCCTGCTCACACCTGACCGCACCGTGGGTGGGCGTCTGGCGGGCTGTGTGTGATGGGGTCTGCTGGCGCCCCTGGGCAGGAGGTCATGGCAGGGAATTAGATACTCAGCATGTGTTTAAGTAAAGGAAAGCTGAGCCACAGTAAGAGAAGTGATGAGAGAGGCCAGGGCTAACACTGGAGCAGAAAGGAGTCCAGCCCTGATCTGCATCACCCTGGGCCCCAAACAAACCACCTCTCCCAAAAAAAGAATAAAAGATGCGCAGTATGTATATAAGCATTCACTCAATCAAGCTATCTTAGATCCAAAGAGAGTGACACTGGATACACACCGTGTACACAGCTGAGCAACATGTACCAATAACTGGGCAACGCCAGGGCTAAACTCTGTTGATCTTACCCTTGAATATCGTAAATGATAACTCAAATAGAAGCAACCTGATATAAGACCCTCTCTACCTCTACTGTTTGAGTGCTACATCTTTCATGATATTTCATTTTGCTAAGAATCTATTTAAAACCATAAAATTACCAAAATCCCACTCCTAGGTGTATTACCCTAAAGGATTGAAAGCAGGGACTAAAACAGACCTTTGTCAGTGAATGTTCACTGTAGCACTATTCACAATAGCTGGAAGGTGCAAACAACCCAAACGCATGTTGACAGGTGAATGAATGAACAGACTGTGGGACATTCATTCAATAGAATAGTATTCAGTCATAAAGAGGAAATGGAGTTCTGATATATACTACAATGTGGGTGAACCTTGAAAACGTTATGCTAAGTAAAATAAGGCAGATACAAAAAGACAAATGTTGTATGATTCCACTTTGATGAAATATCTAAAATATGCACATTCATTGAGATAGACAGTAGATAAGAGATTACCAGGAGTGGTGGGTGAGGAGTGAATGGAGAGTTAATGCAACTGGAATAGTTTTTGTCTGGGGCAATGAAAATATTTTGGAGATAGATATTGGTGATGATTGGCCAATATTGTGAATACAATTAATGCTACTGAATTGTATACTTAAAAATGGTTAAAATAGTGAGGGTTATGTTATGTATATATATGTGTTGTTGAAGAAGACTCTTGAGAGTCCCTTGGACTGCGAGAAGATCCAACCAGTCCCTCCTAAAGGAGATCAGTCCTGGGTGTTCATTGGAAGGACTGATGCTCAAGCTGAAACTCCAATACTTTAGCCACCTGATGTGAAGAGCTGACTCATTGGAAAAGACCCTGATGCTGGGAGGGATTGAGGGCAGGAGGAGAAGGGGACGACAGAGGATGAGATGGTTGGATGGCATCACCAACTCGATGGACATGGGTTTGGGTAGACTACGGGAGTTGGTGATGGACAGGGAGGCCTGGCGTGCTGTGGTTCATGGGGTCGCAAAGAGTCGGACACAACTGAGCGACTGAACTGAACTGAATTGATGTTATATATGGGCTTCCCCAGTAGCTCAGCTGGTAAAGAATCCACCTGTGATGCAGGAGACCCTGGTCCCATCCCTGGTCGGGAAGATCCGCTAGAGAGGGGAACGGCTACCCACTCCAGTATTCTGGCCTGGAGAATTGGGTAGCAAGAGAGCCGGACTTGACTGAGCAATGTTCACAATGTTACATATATTTTACTACAATAAAAAATCTATTTAAAGATTTTTACAAAGATCTAGTTCTAGGATCTAAAAAAAGAGTACAAATGAACTTATTTACAAAACAGAAACAGACTCACGGACATAGAGAATGAACTTAGGGTTACCGGGGGTGGGAAGGGATGGGATGGGGGAGGGATAGATTGAGAGTTGAGACTACATGTACACACTGCTATAGTTATGATAGATAACCTAACTGGTTCACTTTGTTGTATCCCTGAAACTAATATAACACTGTATGTCAACTATACTGTAATAAAAATCAAAATAAATAAATAAAATAGATAACCAACAAGGACCTACTGTATAGCACAGAGAACTCTACTCAATATTCTGTAATAATCTAAATGGGAAAATAATTTGAAAAACAATAGATACAAGTATATGTGAATCACTTTGATGTATACCTGAGACTAACACAACATTGTTAATCAACTACACTCCAATGTTAAAAAAAAAAAACACTAAAAAAAAATCTATTTAAAGATTTCTGATTTTAGCTACATAGCAGAATGAGCTATCATGGCCCTCAATCCTGCTTATAAGCACATAAAGTTTTAAATGAAACATAAAAGAGAAATTGAAAAGTCAGAGCTAAGTCTGATAGAGAAAAACAAGACAACCAGTATATGCCAGAAAATAAGAAAGTTCAAAAAGACAAAGAAATATTACTTGTGTTTTGTAGGACTCCTTAATCTGAAAAATTAATTTAAACTGTTAACAGAACAATGCAACCAGTGGGACAAAGACACAAACAAGGCAAAACTATTCCATGTTAACACTTCCACGATTCACGAACAGGAGAATTAAAACTAACGAAGATGTGCTCTCTCGCACACAAAATACAGCCACCATCAGAAGAGCCAGTGTATTCAAAAATAAGCTTTACACCCCTGAACTTGAGGCAAGAGAGTAATTTGAGACAGACTATAAAATAAGAAAGTTTGAAATGATTAAACAAGAGAAAAAAAGAGAAATTCTAACAAAAATAAAATACTGTGAAAAGAAAAGGTAGATTTTAAAAAGCGCGGAATAAAACTTCTACAAATGAAAAATGTCATTGAAATAAAAAATTCAAAGGTAAGGATACATATTAATAAGATAAAGCTAAAGTGAAAATATTTAAATGGAAGAGAGATCAAGAAAATTCCCCAGACTACAGCAAAGACAGATGAGACAGGAACTATGAAAATGAGGCTAAGAGAAAGTAAGGTAAAAGAAGAAGGCTCAAGATATGTCTAAATAGGAGTTCTAGAAAGAGAGACTATACTAAGAAAAAGAAAAATAATATCCAGGAGAAGAATTCTTAAGACTTTTGTAATTGATAAAAGACGTGATTCCTTTGGCTTAAGAAACATCGTGAATCTTAAGCAGGAGGAAATAAACTACTTAGTGAAAACTGCAGACAGCAAAGATGACAGGAAAAATTCTTAAAAACAACCACAGAGAATGATTATCCACAAAAGAATAATTGAACTGGCAGCAGATTCCTTATCGCAAAAATAAAGTGGCCACAAGAAAACTGAATAGCAGCATCAAAGAGCTGAGAGAAAGCGAACTATCAAGCTGGAACTTTATCCATCTCTAGACTTCATTCAAGACTGAAAGGAAAATCACCCCAATGATTCACAAACATAGACATGGATATTCACTGTGGCATTACTTATAACAGATAAATACTGAAAATTTAGATGTCAATACATAGGAGATTGTAGAATAAACTCTGGTTACAATGCGAATGCAGCTCTTGTAAAAAAGAAATGGTGAAGGATTTCATGAATTGATTTCCAGAATAGTAACTGAAAACAAGGTGCTCATATATATATATATGCTTAGATTTTCATTGATATAATTCACATACCACACAACTGAGTGGTTTTTATCATCACAAGGTTCTACAGCCACCAACACTGCCTAATCCCAGAAACCACAAAACTCCTGGAAGAAAATATAGGCAGTAAGCTCTTTGACACTGGTCTAAGCAATATTTTTTTGCATGTTTCTCCCCAGGCAAGTGAATCAAAAGCAAAAATAAACACATGGGACTATATCAAACTAAAAAGCTTTTGTACAGCAAAGAAAACTATCAATAAAATGAAAAGGCCACCTACTGAATGGGAGATGAGAGAAGCTATTTGCAAAGTATGTATCTGATAGGGGTTAGTATTTGAAATATGCAAAGAACTCATATAATGCCGCTTCAAAATAACAAATAGCCCAATTCAAAAATGAGCAGAGGACCTGAAGAGGCAGTTTCCCAAAGAAGACATACAGACGGGCAACAGACACATGAAAAGAGGCTCAGCATCACGAGTCATCAGGGAAATGCAAATAAAAACCACAACGAGGTGTCACCTCACACCTGTCAGATGGCTACTGTTCAAAAGACAACACCCAATGATTGTTGTCGAAGATGTGGAGAATAGGGAGCTGCCAAGCACTATTGGTGGGAATGCAAAGTTCACAGCCTCTGGAAACCAACATGCGGGTTCCTCAAACAGGTAGAAATGCGACATGTGAAAGCAACAGTGTCCACTGATGGACAAATGGATAAAAAAGGAAATTAATCCATAAAAGGTTAGAACCCAGGAACTGACGGGGACACATGTGATATCTTTAATGCACAAAAGGAATCCTGAATTCTACTCATGACTTTAAAGTAGGTATTGGTTTGGCAATTTCAACACTATACAGCGTGAATCCTATATAGTGAATTACAGGACTGAGAAATGAATAAATACATTAATTTTGTCAGAAATCAGTGTTCTCACTGTGAGATAAGGGAGACACAAATCTGTAGTGGGGGAAAGGGAGAAAGAACCCTGTGATATCAACACTAAATTGAAATTTTGAAGTGCCAGTAGAAGTGCATGGTTTTAGGTACAAATCATATATATACAAAATATATACAAGTATAAATGAATTTATTTTTTCAGTGGACAGAGCAAGGAGATATACACATATCTTATGTCTTATACCATATTATTACATAGCTTATATTATCTTACTATATATATCTTATATGGCTTCTTGATCTGTCCATTGTAAGAGCTTTGAAGCAATAATATCTCAGTAATAGTGAGCACACCCACTCCCCAAGATCTTGGTTTCTAAACACCATACCCTATTCAAAGGAATCATGGCTCTTGAAACAATGGCTGATGCCAGGGCTGTGAGCAGGGAAAATACCAGGTGAGCACCTTGTTGTGCCTGAAGGTGATAAATTCTCAAAATCAGATGAAAATGTGTTAAAACAATATAGGAGACACTGAGTGAACCCCTTCCAGCCAAATGTGGACCACTTTTCAGCATCAGAATGAATAACTGAAGGATTATTGTATAGCACGCTGAGTTAATACAAACAGCACACAATTCCATTCTAAATTTCATTTACAGGGTAGAGGCATGAAGAAGGAAAAACAGTTCTTTAGAGAAGAATGCTAACTTAAAAAACACAGAATGCTGGAAGTTTAGAAACAATCACTAGCATTGAAGCAAGAGTCACCAATAAACATTAAAACCACTGGGAAACAGAATAGTCATATAGTTTCAAAGTATTGCCACATAGATTTTTAACTAATTACAAGGGGAAAATGCATCTTCACATGTGGAAAAATCTGTTAGCCTCAATTTAACCAAATAATCCCTTTCTTAAAATTCATCAATAATGAGACAAACAGACATCAAGAGGCCTCTGATGCGGTACACGGAGAAGGGCATAGTATCACCAAGATGTTTAACCCGAATCCAATAAAGATGAAACAATCAGATAAACTCAAGATTGAAGAACACTCTGAAAACAACTAGTCTGGAGTTTTCAAAAATGTCGATGTCAAATCAGACAAAAGACCAGGAACTCTTAGATTAAGGATAAGAAGATGAAGAGAATTGTCCTTAATTGGATGCCAGAACTGAAGGAAGCTACAGAGTTCTTTATTGTTATAATGAGGGACATTTGGGCATGGACTATATATTAGATAATAGTGCTAAATCAATGTTAAATTTTAAAGAGTGATAATTGTACTATGATTATGGAGGAAATTGCTCCTACTCATAGTTGACAGATGTTAGAGTATTCGGGGGCGGGGGGGGGAATATCTGCAAAATATACTCAGATGAGTTAGTCAAAAAAGTGTCTGTGGTGTGAGAGTCGGGGGAGGGACAGAGAAAGGGAGGGAGGGAGAGAAGGGGGAGAAAGAGAGAGAAAGGGAGTGAGGGAGAGAGGAAACGCCAGCGACCTCTGCATCGAGGGAAGGGTGTAAGACACACATGCCGTTGTCTTACGTTTCTGTGGGCTAAAATGTTCCAAAATAACAGTTGGAGAACAAAAGAGTGAGGTGAAATAAAGATCCTCTCACACTTTCAGTAGAGGACGGCTTCTGAAGAAGGAGATCATGTAAGGATACCAAACTCAGAAGGAGGCAGGGGTGGGAGAAGCAATGATGAGTAAATCGAAAAAAGCATTATCTCCGAAAAGAAGCTTTATGCCATGATCACAGCTAACCTGGGGACAGACAGGAGGACGGAGTCCATGGACAGGACCACACAGATGTGAGGCACGGAGGAGAAGTGGGCTGATACTGGAGTCTGTCCCTTGCTGTTCACAACACGCTACCTAATCGCTGTCAGGTCGGTTACGCCTGATACATGTTTGAGGAATAGCCAGTGTAAAATGGAAAATTTCATGTGAATTTAAAAATACACAAACTATATTCTATAGGATTTGGGGGGAGGAAATGTGTAAGAAAATCAGAAAACATAGAAGAAATAACACCAAATTCCAGTTAATGGTTCCCTCACCAAAGAGAAGGGCTTCCCTGGCGGCTCAGTGGTAAAGTATCTGCCTGCTGCCAATCCAGGAGACACGGGGTTGATCCCTGGGTCAGGAAGATGCCCCTGGAGAAGGGAATGGCAACCCACTCCAGTTTTCTTGCCTGGAGCATTCCAGGGACAGAGCAGCCTAGTGGGCTACAGTCCATGGGATCTCAAAGAGTGGGACATGACCGAACGACTCTGCACGCACAACAAAGGCAGGAGGAGTAGGCCGGGAGGGTGATATTTGCAGTTAATTTCTTTAATAAAAGAGTCCATTTGCACAGCTAATAATTTATAAGGTGGGGCCCAGTGTGAGCAACAGAGCCACAACTCAAGAGAAGAACTGGGATTTGCTGTGACATCTCCTGCGGCTGAGCTGAGCTCAAGGCCTGGGACCAGGGGCCTTTGGGTCAGGAAGCATCCCTTGGATGAGGGTCATCCTGTCTGCCACTTGAAGACCACAGTCAAGTGGACAAGGGTGTTCAGGGCAGAAAGAAATGGTGCAGCTGTCGGGGGAGGGGGAGCAGAAACCCAGGGGCACAACGGAGCCAGGCGTTAGGAACACGGCGAGCGACTGAACGTGATCAAAGTACTGGTGTGGAGTGGGAGGCGCGTGGACGCAGTGGCACCACGTCTGGACCAGACGAGCCGAGGGCCTCACCTGCTTTCTCATCCAGTCTCCCCCCAGTGTTCTTGGAGAACCTCGGTCACGCCCATTTTACAGACAAGGAAGCGGAGGCTTAGAAAAGAGCATTGCTGTAAGTCACGCAGTACGAGGCAGACACAGAACTGCACACAGGACTTTCTGACTTCAGAACACTGTTCTCACAGAGTTAGCCAGCGGGCTATGGGGAGACCTGAGCGGACCTTACGCAGAGGCAGGCGTGGACCAATATGCTGTGGGGACACCCTGGGAAAGTTCTAAAGCAGAAACCGCTGTAGGGGAACTGAGGGTGACATCCTAAAAAACCAAGGTTTGTTTCGGTTTGGGTTTTGGGGTCTCTCAACACCAGACCAAGGAGGTAAATATCTTCATTTTCCAAGACAATTTTTGCACACCGCCTCCTCGCCTATTGACAGTAAATCTGGGAGGACTGCAGGGAAATATACTTGAATGAATTTCTCTTGATTAAAGTTGAAATAAAGAAACTTAGAATTATACTGTTACAATAATAAAATGAGGTACAAATGGGCTGTTTCACCTTTCTGTATTACTAGAAAACCTTTAATTCAGAATTTATGATAATTTATTTAGGGATTGGGTTAAAAAACCTACATTGTTTAAAGATGAAACCTTTTCTCAGCAAATCAACAATATAAGCAAGATGTTGAGTATAACCTCTTTGCACTTAGAAAGGAAAAATGTTAAAAAAAAAATGTTACCTGTGCTAAAATCACCATTCATTTATTAAAACATGTTCCCAAAGAGATCTAATTGCTAAGACGTAGTTTGACAATCAAAGGTGACAAAATGCCTTCAACATAATAACACTAAAACTCTAAATTAGTCATTCTAACTTTTTACTAATTCAGATGACTTATCATTAGTCAGAATTACTGTGAGGCTTCTTTTTTGTTTCGGGAGCAATTATTTTCTTAAGAACAATAGGATGTAAAAAGCAAAAGACAAATGATACAATTGAACAAATATTTGCAATACACAATGTCTAAAACCATTCAAAAAATGGGCAAAGGGCATGAAAAAGAAATGCAATTTTCATTGCCCAATTTTAACTGTCGCACACGTATATAGTTCTCCGGATACTGCTTTGAAGTGTAAAAAGTTAGCTGAAAAGAATTCTTGGGAAAAGAGACCCAAATGACATGATGACAGGAGGTTTCTGCTTTTGCTCACATCACTTCTCCTACTTAGCACGTCTCTGCAACCCCTGGGGAGCCTGACTGCGCCCAAACCCGGGACTCAAGTCACCTGTCAGTACCCCAGAGGAGGCTTCCTGGATCATCGCCAGCCAAAAATAACCCTCCTCACGGAGTAAGTGAAGTGCCGCCTCTGTCCTGCTTTTCATCTGCAGGCTGCAGCCGCTCGGGCTCCCTGCTCCCCCGGGACGGGAGCTGCTCCCTGCTAGCCGCGCCGGCGTGTCAGCGTGCTGACGGCCCTCTCCGCACACGGAGCCGCTGCCTCACGTCCACCGGAGGAGGAGAGGGGAAAGAGGGGGCTGAGAGAGCAGGAGAGGAGAGGGAGAGAGAAAAAGGAGGGACGGAGGGGAAGGAGAGAAAGAGGAAGCGAAAACGGCGAGCAACGGGAACTCGATCACAGTTGGCTAATGAACTGTATGCATCGATCTCTTCTTCTCGTAAGAATTTCAGACAAACACACACAGTCACCTACTCCTGTGCAGACAAACTGGACAACCTGGTGAGATGGCCATCAATACTCATGAAGAGTTTTAACAAGCTTGAGCATTAAAAGCTCCTGGAGAAGACTGGTGTCACCGCAGCAGCCAAAAGGAAGAAGCACCCAGCCGTCTGCTGACAGACGAGCCGGCGACCACAGCGTGGCCCGCCCACACGACGGAGACTCAGCCTTTATAAGGAAGGAAAGGCGGACACGTGCGACGGCACGGAGGAACCTTCCGGACACTCTGCCAGGTGAAAGGAGCCGGACACCGGGCACATGCTACGTGACTCCACTTAGATGCGGGAGCCAGAAGTCACCAAACTCAGACGCAGACAGCAGAAGGGTGGCGGCTGGGGCTGGGGAGCGGGACGGGGACCGGGCGTTGAGGGGCAGAGTCAGAGGGAAGAGAAGCGTTCCTGGTGACAGCCGCACGGCAACACGAAGGCTCTTAACACTGCTCAACCGGACACTCAGGACGGCTATGACGGTTTCCTGTCTGGTGTATTTTACCACAGTTAAGGCTCTTTTTCTTAAGAAGTAAATGGAAAGGATGTTTGCCTTCAACTGTGAAAGAGAAACAGGAATCAGGTGTATTTCCTCACCTTAAACAGATGAAATAGGTGAAACAGTGACTTTCAGATGCTGGCCCACAGGCTGCACAGGGCACTGATCCGTGAGGAAGAGACACTCCCTGGCCACCCTGGGTCCAGAGTGTCCATCCCAGGCCGAGGGACCCAGACACACACCTTTGGGTTTCCTGAGTTGACAAGACAGACTTCAGACTTTGGGGAGGCCAAGGAGGCTAACGCTGGTGGGCCGGAACCCCAGAGAGGAGGCAAGCGCATAGACAGACACGCGATCTGGAGGTCAGCAAGGGAGCCCCTCCAGTCCCCCGCTGGCGCTGACCTGCACACTAGCGGTCCAGGGCAGGACACCGTCCAGGCCAGGGTGGGGTGGAGGGAGGAGCAGGCAGTGCACCCCCAGGAGCCCAGCGAGGCCAGGAAGAGTTCATGTTCTGCCATGCCCAGATAGACTCTAAGACCCGCAGACCAGTTCCATCAGAAAGGGGGAAGCAATGCCTTGGGGAGAAAGAAAAGGATTCCAGACAGAAAGCTGGATGTACACGAGGGGATAAGAAGCACCCCAAGATGGTAAATGTGTGGGTAGATATAAAAGACTTCTGTTTCTCATTTAAAAAATTTCTTTGAAAAAAAAATTCTTTGAAAGAAAAGTTAGGGCTTCCCTGGTGGCTCAGTGGTAAAGAAGCCTCCAGCCAATGCAGCAGGCATGGGTTTGACCCCTGATCCAGGAAGATCCCACATGCCATGGAGCCACTGACCTCATGTACAACAACTACTGAGTCTGTGCTCTGGAGCCTGGGAGCTGCAGCTACTGAAGCCGGGACACCCCAGAGTCTGTGCTCCGTAACAAGAGAAGCCACTTCAATGAGAAGCCTGCACACCAACCAAAGAGTAGTCCCTGTTTGCCGCAAGTAGAGAAGAGCCCACGCAGCAAAGAAGACCCATCACGACCGATAAGTAAAATAAATTATTTTTTAAAACTTCAGTTCAATTCAGTCGCTCAGTCGTGTCTGACTCTTTGCAACCCCATGGACTGCCGCATGCCAGGCCTCCCTGTCCATCACCAACTCCCGGAGCTTGCTCAAACTCATGTGCATTGAGTTGGTGATGCCATACAACCATCTTATCCTCTGTTGTCCCCTTCTCCGCCCGCCTTGAATCTTTCCTATCATCAGGGTCTTTTCCAATGAGTCAGCTCTTTAAAAAGTTAGGGAAACAGGAAAGATATAGAAGACTTCAACAACATTATAACCTACTGGACCTAATTGATATTTACAGGACATTCCACCCAACAACAGCAAAATATAAATTCTTTTTAAGTGCACACAGAACATTTGCCAAAACACTGTGGGCCATAAACCAAATCTCAATAAATCTCAAGGGACTGAAATCATGCAAAGTATGTTCTCTGACCAGAACAGAATTAAATCAGAAATCAATAACGGAAAGATAATCTGGACAATCTCCAAACAGCTGGAACTTAACAATGTGCTTATAAATAACCAAGATGTCAAGGGAGAAATCACAAAGGCTATTAGAAAATATTTTGTCATGAATGAAAAGGAAAATCCAACGCATCAAAAATCTGGGATGCACCTAAATCACTGCTTAGAGAGAGATTCATAGCATCAAACACTTACAATAGAGAAGAAGGTCAGTGGCGTAGGAACCCAGTTTATGCAAGTTCAGAAACAAGGATCACTGGGGTCAGCAGAGGGACGTGGTGGGGGGGGGAGAGGGCAGGAGGCCGGCTCTGCCCAGGCTGCAAGGGGGTGTCATCACAGAGTGGACACAGCTTCAGGGAGACGGGGTCCCCAAGCTTCCAGGCCCAGGCATGCAGCCTCCTGCCCCCCAGGAGGCTGAAGGGGGAGCTGCAATTTAGAAGGAGCCATGCACGTTAAGCTGCTCCAGATTTAAGTTACAGGCGGAGTAAATTAAGTTTTATGAAAGCTTTGACTTTTAATACTATCGGCAGTATATTAAAATGCTCTGAAGATTATTTATGGTACATATTTTCTCAAACTGGTCCAACTCCAATGATGGAAAGCTCGAAAAGCTCTCAGCTTAAAGCACTTACGGCACTCCTGTCATATTGAGAGGGGAACCTCAGGAGACATTACTTAAGAAAGTTCCCGTGTCTTTTGGTGAATTTATTCCTGTATCTTAAATGTCCCGGCTGCCACAATGCCTGGCTGTTGAGAAACCAGCAGGGGTGTCCCTGGCAGTCAAGCTAAGAGAGGAGCAGAGAGGAAACACGGGGAGAGGGGAAACGCAGGGTATGGGTAAGGATCTCACCTCTTCCGTGGCGAGACCCAGGGGATCCCCAGAAAATACCTGCCTTTGTGACCCCCGTTCAGGTAAACCTTGTGTCCTAGAGTAGACTGCTTCCTTGAAGACAACCGGGTTTCATTCAAATACTTGTGGGTATTTTATCTTCATTCCAAATGCTAATAGAGTATACTTGGTATCTAAAGACAGGAATTTTTTTTAAAAAGTCTAAGTTGACTTGATGTATCAGTATAAATGCTAAAGGATCAAAGCTGACTTTAAACGTAGGTGAAGAAATAAGCGACCACTTCATACATTTCACAAAAAATCATCTATTTCCTTTCCCATTCTCTACTTGAAAGACCAATTCAGGAAATTGTTACTTTCTCTTTCCCCGATTGATTAAATGAACACTTTCAGAGATCCACTCAGTAAGATCACTAACCCAGACCATGAAAGTAGAAGTCCGGAGAATAAGAAGTGAACCCTCACAACAAAGGAAAAAACAAATGGTTAGGATGCTAGAATCAGGCTTCTCAAAGGTAATCCATGAGCTCCTCAGTCCTTTCCTGGACCAGGAAAATCTAAGTCAGACAAAAGGTTTCACGTGGTGAGTGCCCCGGAGGCAGGGTCAGAGCGGCATTGAGTTCACCAGCGTCCAGAGAGGGCAGAGAGGCCCGCAGCGACTGAGCAGCCAGAGCAGAGGAGGGCCGCGCGGCCCGTGCGTGTCCCTGGGTGCGTCCGGCGCCCGGCGCCCCTGGGAGCGCTGCCTCCAGCCCTGCACACACTTGCCACTCCCTCAGCTCTTCACCAGGGCTGCTGAAGCAGGCTCCCAGGAGGGCAGCCCCGCAGGTGGGGAGTGCAGAGAACCGGACGCCTGCAGGGGGCTCCAGGGGCCTGGGCGCCTTAGCCTGGAGAAACACGGGAGGCTGCAGGAGGCAGGGAGACGGGGTCAGGCATCGCAAGAGCTGCCTGCGGAGGCGGTGACGGCTCTCCTCACGTGGGCTGTGAGCGGTCGCGGAGCAGCTCGCTGAGACACGAGCACCGAGCCGCAAGCATCCTCCCAACCACACTCGCAGCCGTGCCAGAGCTGGACTCAGGTGCGGGCGACTGGGGGGCTCCTGGCTGCCTTGCTGCCCCTGACAGAGCCGGACTGGGGCCAAAGGCCGCGGGTGAGGGCGGCAGATTTTCACTCAACGGAACAGAGAACTTTCCCATGGTAGGAACTGCCCGAAACCATCCTAACGATAGCACTATGTGTTGCTGTCTTCATTACAGAGGCAAGGGAAATCAACCCAGAAACTTAAAATGGCCCATGTTCTACATCTGGTTTCCCTGAGAGCTCAGCTGGTAAAGTATCCACCTGCAATGCAGGAGGCCTGGGTTCAATCCCTGGGCTGGGAAGATCCCCTGGAGAAGGGAACTGCTATCCACTCCGGTATTTTGGCCGAGAGAATCCCATGGGCTGTATAGTCCACAGGGTCACAAAGAGTCGGACAGGACTGAGGGACTTTCACTGTCCACGTCTAGTAGATGGCAGAATGGGAGCAGAATGGAATCAGTTGGTTCCTAAGTCTGTGCCCTTTCCCCCACAGCCCAGACCCCTGCTGCCAGACCCAGCAGTCCAGCAGAGAATCAGAGCATCTTCCTCGAAAGCAACAAGGTGCCACCTAAAGCAGAGGTGGCCATTCCCTTTGTTACTAGTCAAGAGGGGCTTGAGATCCGCGGGGGAGGAGTCTCTGGCCCACAGCAGAGTAGGTGGTGGTGTTGCAACTCCCCATGGAGCTCTCTCTGCAGCCCGGAGCTGGAGTCGGGCACGCGGCTGGAGGAACCTGGACTCACAGGCCCCGTGGTTCACGTCAGGCCTGTGCTTTTGCTGCTAAAAAACTGCTACCAGGCTGTTCTTGGTGGTTCGCTCCCCGGTTTCTGTACAGAGTCTGAGCCTGTGAGTCACGGAGGTATCATGTACCTCCTCCCTCTCCTTATCATGACTTCCCAGAAGGTGAAGCGTGTGTTCCCGCCCCAATAACTCTGGGCTTCCCGTGTCACCTGTGGGAGAAGGTGACAGCGTGCCAGGTCCCTGCAGAGGCTGTGCGGGGTCGTGCGGGTCTCCACTCCGCCCTTGGCTCCTGCCCCTCCTCCACGAGAGCAGCTCAGCGCAGACGGCGGCTGCTCATTCAGGCACAGTCTTGGCATGAGGAGACGGGGGAGTGTGGCCAAGCCGGCAGAGTGCAGCTGACTAGCAGGACTCTTAAGTGAAAAGCAAATGTTGGTGGCTGGATGCTGCAGAGATCTGGGGGCTGTTGGTTACTGCGGCAAAAGCTGACTAGCGAGAAAGCGGGCACACAAGCAGGGCTGCCGTGACAGGAAGCTGAAATCTACGGCGTGGTTCTGGGCCGATGTGCTAGGGTGCCAGAAAACTCTTAGAGGAAGTTGGAAAAGTCGCACCCCCAGGGATACAGTCCTGAAACATCTGGCAACAAACACCACCTGGAATAACTTAGAAGGTAGAAAATGTACCTACTAAAC
Organism: Alces alces; assembly: GCA_015832495.2. Taxonomy (NCBI): domain Eukaryota; kingdom Metazoa; phylum Chordata; class Mammalia; order Artiodactyla; family Cervidae; genus Alces; species Alces alces. Next base: position 38,269,509 of record JADEYB020000015.1, read on the forward strand.
TTGTTTTCAGGATGCTACCTGTGTGAACTGCTGTTATAGGATAACTTTACGCCCCACAGAGGGAAGAAAGCCCCCACCACAAAACAAGACACAGCCCACTGCTTTGTAACTGAAAGGGAATTGAGAAAACCCCCAAATTCCAGGACCTGAATGATTTGAAAATGGAACTACTTCTCACCAAGTCAGACTGCCAATTAAGGCTCAGCCTCCTCCAGAAAGAATGTGAAAGTGAAGTCGCTCAGTCGTGTCCTACTCTTGGCGACCCCATGAACTGCAGCCTACCAGGCTCCTCCATCCATGGGATTTTCCAGGCAAGAGTACTGGAGTGGGTTGCTATTTCCTTCTCCAGCCTCCTCCAGAGACTAAATCAAATGTAGGACTATTACTCCCTTTGTTGAAACCCCTCCCCCCCACCCCTCCAGGGGACTCCCTTAGTTGCACAAAAAGACCCTGGGAAAGAGACCTGGAATTGGATTTCTCAGAAGCACCAAAAGCTCAAAACACTGCACGTGCTGAGAGAAAGAGGACCTGGGCTGAAAGTGACTGGAATGCTAGGTGCACAAGGATCCCACAGGAGTCAGATTCAAAAACAAACAATGGTTTCAGGAAGCTCCAAGCACGCTCTGAACCTGCATTAAAGCAGACTGATCACTTGAGACCGAAGACGACCCTCAGCTTCCACCTTTTCTATGGGTAGGACACAAGTTAAGAAATCTGTTTGCCACCGGGGAGGACATCTCTTCCAGCACCTTCCTCGGAGGGAGCCGGGGAGGATAAGAGAGGAGTGCAGCTTCCAGAGGGCTGTCCAGAGTCATGTGAAGGGCAGACAGCAAGACATCTACCAATCCTGGGCTCTGAGCAGCTGCCCAGCAGGCCCCCAGGGCTGGCCTGGCCGCCGCGCGCCCCCACCTTCCAAACGGGAGCCTTTGCTCCTATTACCCTGCCTCTGCTCCACCAGCAGGGAGGCAACGAACCTGCCCTTTGGTTCACGAGAGGCGAGGTCAAGAGGGGCTGCGCTGGACGCCGTAAACGTGCGATGCTCCTTCACGTGGGAGGGGAGTGAACACGTGTGAGCGCCACGTGCTCGCAGCCGCTCGTCACCTCCCCGCTGCGGCTGCGTTTTCCCAGCGGGCAGGCTCACACCCCTGCCACGTCTCCTGCAGACCTGGGTGCGCGAGCTGCTCTGACCAGGGGAGCACGAGAGAAGGGGCGGTGTGCCCCGCCAAGGCAGCAGCTCAGGAGGCGGCGCTGGCGTTTCTGCTCGCCCGCTGCAGCTGCTACAGTGAGGAGAACAGGCCCCAGAGACTGGCTGCTCCACCAGAGCCGGGTCCCCAAGGGAGCAGCACGTGAGCCCGGGTGAGAGGAGCCTGGCCGGAGCGGCCACAGTTGCCGGGCAGACTCACGGGGATAGACAAACGGGTGCTGCTGGAAGCCCCCGGAACCTGCGGAGCACCTACCACAGCAGAGACTGACTGGTGTTCAAGCATAGCCAGCAGAGATCCCCTACTGTCCCGAGACTCAGACGTCATCTTCTCTCCTGACTGTGTTCAGCAGAAATAGAGTCCAACCCACACATGTAACTTTCCCTGGGTCGGGAAGATCCCCTGGAGAAGGAAACGGCAACCCACTCCAGTATTCTTGCCTGGAGAATCCCATGGAGAGAGGAGCCTGGTGGGCTACAGTCCATGGGGTCTCTAAGAGTCGGCCATGACTTAGTGACTAAACCACCATCACCACGTTGAAAAATTACATGGTAAGAAGTTCAAAAACATATTTTATCTCATCCAGTGTGGCTAAAACACAATTATTCAAATGTGACCAACACAGAAATGTAAGCATGAGATAGTCTCCTCTTTTCTGATACACGCCGCAGCTTGGATGCACCGCACTGAAAGCGCTCAGCGGCCCCGTGCAGCTAGTGGCTACCAAACCGAGCAGCACAGGTCTCCAGGACGACCCTTCTCCCCCATCAGAACTTCCATAAAGGAAAGGAACAGAATCCCAGCTCCAGCTCTGCCGCCAACAGTCTGCAGAACTCTGAGCAAGGGACATGTCTGGCAGTCATCTTAAAATGAGAGATCAGACCACCTCCCAAGTTTCCCTCTGTTTTGAGCACTTTGGAAATGTCAGCCAACACTGACCGCCCAATTGTTTGGGGGTTCTTGATTGTAAACAAAAGAAATCAACTCAGGTTAACTTGTGTAAAACAAGGAAGAAGGCGGGAGGTTTCCCGGAAGGTTCTCAGGAGTTCACAGAGCCAGTAAGAGGCTGGCCAGGCAGTCTTAGAAGACAGACCCACAGGAGCTAAGGCGTCTCTGAGACGGGGAGCAGTCACTGCCTTCTAGTGGGAACCGTCGGGCGAGGGTGTCGCTGGCCCTGCTCTAGGATGCGCCCCCTCTGGACACGGCCGCAGTGGGTTCTGAAGCAGCCATGGTGCCCTCCCCATGATTCTGTGTCGCCCCGGCCATACACCCCACCCCCGGGAGAGCCTGGTTCCTGGATGCCGGGGGCAGGGGCAGGACAGGGCACACCACGTCCCTCCAGGGTCTCACTGCCATCGTCACCGATGCCAGCGCTTTTGGACACAGCACACTTGTCTTAGTATTAGGAAATGTGCAAAAACTCAGTTACACCTTGTTCTGTCCTCAAGGATCTTGGAGGTATTGATTAGACATCACTTTCAGTCTCAATTGTTATCAGACTTCAGAGAGCTCAGAGCTACTAGTGGGCTTCTGAATTTCCAGGTCCTAGAGGGCAACAGGGCTATGGATGAATTTTGTCAGGATCCTTGAAGCAGCACCAACACATCTCATTAAAACATGAAGAGCGACAAGGGCTTCCCTGGTGGCTCAGCGGTAAAGAACACGCCCGCCGGTGCAGGAGACATGGGATTGATCCCCGGTCTGGGAAGATCCCACATGCCACAGAGCAACTAAGCCCGTGCACCGCCACTGCGGGGACTGCGCTCTGGAGTCTGGGAGCTGCAACCGCTGAGGCCTGAGCACCCCAGAGCCCGTAACGAGAGAAGCCTCTGCGTGAGAAGCCTGCGCCGCAGCTGGAGAGGAGCCCCGGGCCGCTGCAACTAGAGGAAAGCCCACACAGCAACAAAGACCCAGCACAGCCAAAGATAAATCAGTGAGCAAAATTATTAAAAAATTAAGAGCAACACAATTATGCTACTCCCATATCTTCACTCTAAAAAAAAAAAATCAAATTTCATAGTTCCTTTTAAAATTCTTGCAAGTTTCAGAAGTGCTCACAGGTTCATTTTTAGGTAAAACAAAAGAACTGAAGTGAACATAGCTTATCATATAGAATAAGAAGAGATGGAGTCAGAGGATGTGAAAACCTCGCCGACTCCACACCGATAACTTACTATGTAAAACATGGCTTCTCACAGTACATGCAGGGTTTTTTGTACCTCTGTACAATGTGAAAATGAAGTCTACTGCTCCACGAGCCCTGATAACCCCAATCGGGTCTGCAGGAGAATTCTAAGATCCTATTTGTGTATAATTTATCAGTCATTTCTGCTGTGGTGATATTACCATTGTTTTGCGATGATATACTGTACAGAATGCCATTATCAGGGAATTACATTCTGTGAACAATGCATTCAGTAGCAGTCTGTTAATGCATCACCATTGATTTATTGGGTACATTTTCCCTTTGGGTCCTCAAAAGCCTTTGTAAACCTGCTCTACATCAGGGCCAACGAGAGAACGCGCCCTCCAGAGCGGCTGTGCTTCCTGCCCTGTCCTGCTCTCGGCGGCGGACACCGCTGCTGGTTCCTTCCCGGGGCCGGAGGCCAGGCTGTGCGTGGGGCACGGTTATGGAAACAGCACCGGGCTGTGTCCCTCTCACTCAGAACAAGGAATTATTTCCACATTTTCATAACACATCGCTGAGTGAGGACAGCGTGGGGACAGCTGTAAAGGTAAGGTTTCTTTCCTCATCAAACAGGATCTGTGCAAATCTGCAGAGAACAGAGTCACAGACTTAGAAAACAAACCTAGGGTCACCAGAGGGAAGGGGCAGGACAGGGGTAAACTGAGAGCCTGGGTTGACATGCGCACATAACTGTGCGTGAAATAGATGACTAAACCAGGGCCTGCATATAGCACAGACTAGCACAGAGAACTCTACTCAAGACTCGGTAATGACCTAAACGGGAAAAGAATCTAAAAAAGTGTGGATGAATCCATGCATATGCACAACTACATCAGTTCTCTATATACCTGAAACTAACTCAACATTGTAAATCAACTAAACTCCAATTAAAGAAATGAAGGCCCGGCATCTGTTAATCACTGTGAAAAAAGAAAGTCAGACTTCAGTGATTCATTTCAGGAAACACATTCATATCGCTTCCTAAATCTGTTGGTCTCCTTTTGGCTGAATCACATTAAAAAAAAAATTTGGAAAGCATCTGCACACCTTTAGTGTTAAGGTGGCAAGAATTACACATTGTCACTTTTTCTGTAAGACAACCAGACAGAGCAAAGAAAGCATATACACCGAGTGTAAATGAAAACTTGCAGGATCCAAGACCGGCAGATCTCACAGGGGTTGCTAGGAAGAAAAAAGAATTATTAAAATAAACATTAAAATGCATCCTTTTAGTTGTTTAGGTTTTAAAACAGCTGTGACAACAACTGTTGATTACGACCCTGTGGTGATATTTCATGCCAAGAAGATTTATTCCTAAGCATAACTTGGAGGGATAGGACCGAAAAGACGTGACAACTAATATGATGAATAGAGTGGAGATCAGGCACCTGCTTTAAGAACCATTAAGACCATGCCAGTGACAACACGCTCTTTTGATTTGCTAAATGACAACATGCTTCTTTTTGATTTGTTAAATAACCAAACACATATATCTTATTAGCAATAGCAACCTTGGCTCTGGGCATTTCTGAGGAATCAATGAGCAACTGACATTTGCAGCCCAAGGCAAAACTCTTCCAGCCTTTCAGCAATCCCCAGCAAAGGCCCCAGGAGGGCCTTGATCATGACTGCTGAATTATCCTGACTTCCCTTACTGGGGAAGGCGTTGCTGGGGGTCACTGAGACCCAGCGGTCCCGCCCCAGCCCGCCCTTCCTGGGCGCTTCCAGCCTTCCCTTATGGAGCTGGGCCACGGGACAAGGCCTGCTGAGGGAGACGGCACTAGAGCGAGCATCTTCACTTCAGGCTGAAGCAGGCAGAGGCCCCAGCAGGCGTCTCCGTCATGCCTGTGACCTGAAGGTGCCCTTGGGGTGGGGGAGGGGCACAAAAACTGCCTGGGGCCCCAAGCCACCACGGGGCCCCCCGTGCACGCGGAGTGGGTGGGCAACAGAGCACTAGACCCCGGGGTCGTTTGTGAGAGCAGCAGAACCTGGGCTACTCACCACTCAAAGTCTGAATCCGAGGCACACCACGCCAGCAGAAACGCTCACCCAGCCCCATCCGTCCCTCTTCACTGGAGCAAGCCGCCTGGCATCTCGAGAGCCAACTCTGGGGTCGGAATCAGGTGGAAAGGGGGCTTCCCAGGTGGCTCAGTGGGTAAAGAACCTGCCTACAATGCAGGAGACGCAGGAGACATGGGCTCAGTCTCTGGGCTGGGAAGATCCGCTGGAGGAGGAAATGGCAACCCATTCCAGTACTCTTGCCAGGATAATCCCATGGACAGAGGAGCCTGGTGGGCTACAGCCCATGGGGCTGCAAAGAGTCAGACATGATGGAGCGATGGGGCGACTGAGCACACAGGTGGAAAAGGCCCAGCCCAGAAGGAGGCTGTGCCAAGCCCGTGAAGCCAGTGTTGAGCTGGACTTCGAGATAAATCCCTGGGTGGGCAGAAAGGAAGGAAGTTTACACGGCGCAGAGAACATGAACAACCAGCACGTGTCACCGGAGGCCAGTCGCCCAGCCCACTGGGACTCCGTGTGATCATCACCCCGGCAAAAGGACCACGGCGGCCTCGGGCGGCAGGCGCTGCGGCTCCCTGACCACGTCCGCCCCTCCGCCCCCCACGGCAGTGCCCACTGGCCCACCTCCCAGAGCCAGCGTCTGCATGCCTCAGCCGGCGGTCCCTCTGGAGGCTGGGTCCTGCTCTGTGAGCGTCCCGCCTACCACTGCCGCCAGCTGATCGCAGCGGGGGTCTGACGTGAACACCTCGGCTCCCTCGACCCCGGCATGCTGTGTGCTGGCTCCGAAGGCCCCGAAGGGATGGCGCTGTGCTCTCCTCTGGACCACCATCCATGACACCACGTGCCTGGTGGTGGGCCTCCGCTGCTCTGCCTTCCCTGGGCTCTGCCACGCATCGCCCCTGCCTCCCAGATCAACCGTCTGCGCTGAAGTCCTGGTCTTGGGGTGTCAGTGGGAGAATCCAAAATAAAACACCTCACCAAGGCAGTGTGCGGTGCCCTGCCTCCAGAAGGCGCTGGATCGACACTAACCAGCATTTGTGACTGTCGTCGTTTATTGGGAACTCTGGGAGGAAACGAGAGAGGGGACAGGCTCCGTCAAAGGCACAGCTGACCAAGGCTGGCACTTCGGAGTCGGGGGATGAGGCAGGCCAGGAGCAGCTGAATAATTAAGCAGCATCCATCCTGTTTACTGCAAGATATGATATTCAGCATCTTGGAGAAATGAGACGCACAAAATCGCCCCCAGCTCCACGGAGGGCTGTGCGTGGCCACTGGACGCACGCCAGGGTGCTCGGCCGCCCTGACTCCGTAGTAAAGCCGTTGCCTTTTCCCTCGGACGTCTGCAGGGCTCACAGCACCGGCGCACCGAGGTCTGGAGACTAAGCGCCTTCTCCGCACACAGTGGGGTGCGTCCCGGCCGCCCCCGCAAGCTCTGTGCTCGAGCGCTCCCACAGAACTCCCCCTCTTTGCCCCACCCACTGGGAGCCACTGTTCCCACACAAGCCTGGCACACAGCAGGGGCCCACAGACTGCGTGCCGGGAGGGTGTTAAAGGACAGCGGGGTCAGGCGGACCCTGCTGAGTCTCCTCATCTGAGAGACGGGGTCAGTCCCGCCTCCTGCTCAGGGTCCTGGTGTCAGAGGCCGGTGCACGGGAACCCAGGAAGCAGCAAGCAGCATGAAGTACAGGAGACGCGTCTCCACACGCCGGACACCCGTGGGTGCGGCACAGGCGTTCACACGCGGGAGGCTGGCAGGGCACAGACACGCAGCCCACAGGACCTGTCAACAAAGCAGGCCCTCGGAAGAGACCGCACCCTCCTTAAGAGGCCGGGGTGGAATCTGGCTGCGGGAAACAACTCAGGGTTGTTTGTAGGGGTGGCGACTCCATGGCGTCTGTGTTAAAGGTAGGACTCAGGGGGCCCCGTGGAGCGTGAGGAAGGAAAGAGTCTGGGGCCGCAGAGTAGTGAGAACCCCGTGTCCTGAGGGAGCTGAGATCCAGGGCGGCGGGTACAGGGGGGCCTGGGCGGCAAACCCCATGTCCTGACCCTTGGGCAGAGCGGTCACGACGGGCTGACAGCGGGGATGGGCTCTGAAGAGTGACTCAGCTTCTGTTCAGCCTTCGCGGTCGAGTCCACGTTTCTCAGAAGGGAGACAGAGGCCTGCGTGATCTGGGCCTCCACGAGTCCTGCTCAGCCTTCGCGGTAAAGTCCACGCATCCTAGAGGGAGACAGAGGCCTGCATGATCTGGGCCTCCACCGGCCCTGCTCAGCCTTTGCGGTAAAGTCCGCGCGTCCTAGAGGGAGACAGAGGCCTGCTTAATCTGGGCCTCCACGCGCCCTGCTCAGCCTTCAGGGCGCGTCCCGGAAACTCAGCTTTGCAATGAGACAGCCTAAACAACAGAGCTTCACACACAGACACAGAGACACACAGATACACATACACAGATACACACAGACACACGCATACACAGATACACACACACAGACACACACACACAGATACACACAGACACACACAGACACACAGACACAGATACACACAGACACATGCATACACAGATACACACACAGACACACACACACAGATACACAGAGACACACATACACAGATACACACACACACAGACACACACCCACAGCCACACACAGATACACACAGACACACAGACACAGATACACACAGACACATGCATACACAGATACACACACACACAGACACACACACACAGATACACAGAGACACGCACCCACAGCCACACACAGATACACACAGACACACATACACAGATACACACACAGACACACACACATGATACACACAGACACACATACACAGAGACACACAGACACACGCATACACAGATACACACAGAGAGAGAGACACACACACACACAGACGCATACACACACAGACACACACAGACACACACACAGATACACACACACAGATACACACAGTCACACATACACANCACACATACACAGAGACACACACCCACAGCCACACACAGACACACACACAGACACACACACACAGATACACACAGACACACATACACAGAGACACACACCCACAGCCACACACAGACACACAGACACACACACACAGATACACACAGACACACACATACACAGATACACACACACAGATACACACAGACACACGCATACACAGATACACACAGACACACGCATACACAGAGACACATACCCACAGCCACACACAGATACACACAGACACAGGCATACACAGAGACACACACCCACAGCCACACACAGATACACACAGACACACACACAGATACACACACACAGACACACACACACAGATACACACAGACACACGCATACACAGATACACACACAGACACACACACACAGATACACACAGACACATGCATACACAGATACACACACACAGACACACACAGACACACACCCACAGCCACACACAGATACACACAGACACACATACACAGANCACACACAGATACACACAGACACACATACACAGATACACACACACAGACACACACACAGATATACACAGACACATGCATACACAGAGACACACACAGAGAGAGACACACACACACACAGAGACGCATACACACACAGACACACATACACCCACAGACACACATACACAGATACACATACACACACATACACAGACACACACAGACAGACACGCACGCACCTAGGTCACCACATGGGAGACAGTCGTCGTAAAGCACTCTCCAGATAACACCCCTTCCTCAAGGCTCTCAGGAAGGAGACCAGTCCTGTGCTTCACGAATCCCCTTGAGATGGAGCAAAGGGCTGTACAAGAAGAGCTGTGCACACTCTGAAACTATTAAGAAAGACTTTTTTCTTCCTTAACAAATCTTACGAGGAGCGTCAAGGTAGAAACCAGAGGAAAGCAGGGGCCACGCTGAATGAAGTGTGTTTGCTGGGGGTCGGGCCCAGCACCCTGTCCGGTGGCCACCCATAGATCTGCTTTATGTCGGGGGCTCTCCTGGTACCTTCCCAGGACCCCTGGGCTCAGCAGGACCAGCAGAGAAGCCCCTGGGCTCACCAGCCACGCCAGTAGCTCAGAGCGGTAGCCCCCGCGTTCCCATCTCTTATGAGGAACACATCTGTGTGGCCCCTCCAGCCAACACTTACTCTGATCTATGGAAATAGGGCAAAAGCTCCATCACGGAAATCACACGAGGAACAAGCGCCGGAGCGCGCCCTTAGGCGTGCATGGCTGAGCCGCTTCCTGCATCTGTGTGGTAACTCAGAGGAAGTGGAGAAAGTCCAAACTACAGAATATTTTCTTTTAAATTCAGTTTCATTCATTTTAATGGCTCAAATGAATTGCTAAGAAAGTGGTTTCAAAAAGAGGCCCTGTCAAGCCCACTTCGTTGAAAAAGAAGGCTCATCTGTAGATAGTGACATCAGTGGTGAAGGCCTCACAGAGAGTTTGTTCAGGGAAGCAGGAAATAGTGCCTCTGCAATGCTGTTTGCATTCCATCTTGGAGACCGGCAAGGGTAAGGGTGGCCAGGCCAGGCCAGGCCAGGCCAGGGGACCGCAAACGGTAAAGGCGCAGAATCCAGACGGAGGCTTAGGGAAACCGTGCACAAATTCCAGGAGGGCAGAATCAGAGCCTGGGGTCAGATTATAAAGGAGAGAAATGAGATCAAAGCCCTGAGAGGAGGGGGTTTCTTGGTTAATGCTGGCCAGTCAGCCTGCCTGCTCCGCCCCGGGAAGGGTCTTCTGCTGCCCACGCCTGCCCCTGGCCTGGAGGGGAACGGCACAGCGGCCTCTCAGGAGAAGGCAGAGGTGACGTTTGTAGAGACGGATCTAGAAGCCATGTGTATGAACCACACGGAGGCCGGCTCCCCTCAGTTTCCCCGGAGCCGCGCTGAGTCCTGCCGGAGACGCTGAGGGCTCCCTTTTGTCCACGACGGTGAAAGGCTCATCTTCCGACCCCCGGTAACCTCGTGTGGATCTGAAGTCGGCGCTCGCGGCCCCCTCGGCCGTTCCTGCTCAGGACGAGTGAGCACGAAGCAGAAGTCTCCTCAGGAGTCCTGCCCCGCAGACCGAGCGGGGCGGCACAGCAGGGCCCCACCCTGCGGCTGTACTCTGGCCCGCCTGGCACCTTCGGTCGCGTCGCCTCCCCGGGGGAGCCTGTTCAAGGGGAAGCCGAATAAGAGCGGGCCTGGGTGTAAGGAGCCGCCGGCAGCCAGCTGGGAATTCAGCTCAGGTGGTTGTGAGCTGAAAGGACTTTTGTTTTTCACCTGTCTGCGTGTTTGTTCTTAAAAACACAACAGGGCCTTGTTTTCAAATGTCACCACACAGCTGTGCGTCGCTGCACTTGCGTGTTGACCTCGGCGGCACCCCGGGGTGATGCCGGAGAGCCGGCGGAGCGTGGTCCTGCCGCCCGGCCACCTCCCGCTCATCACCCGGTCAGCCCGCCTCGCCCGCCAGCCCGGCCCACTCCCCAGTTCTTCAATCACCCGAGGCTACCGCGTGTGGCTGGGCTGCGGCCTGACCAGCTGTCCAGGATGTATTAGCCTATTAGGGCTAATATTTTAAAATTATTTTTGCCAGAAACAAAGGCCTGCCTGACCATCCTGGGGTCATGCCCCACACCCTTCTCCCAAGCGTGACCACCTTTACGCTCAAAAAAATCTTTTCATAATGACACCCTTGCTATCAAAGGGCACGGGGATGATTGACCTTGGCGTCTAGGCTTAAGGTGGCATTATTTTCCTTGATTACCAGCAGCAGAATAGAAGGGAAATTATAAAGCCATTGAGAGGATTAATACAGCCTTGATCTCTCTCTCTCCTGGCTCTTTATCTCGAGTGATTAAAATTCTGCAGGAAAAGAAAAAATGGTCATGTAGCATACGCCGGCTGCCACAGACAGATACAGTATCAGCTCCGTGCATCAGCTCGCGGGGACAGCTGCGCAAAGGTTAATTATGCATGCTGTATATCGTTTTAATCACTTTAATCAGAGCACTGTTCTGCTACAGTCCAGACTGTAACTTTTCCACACGCAGGGGAAGCAGTGCAGGCGAGGTTGTGTCCATGCACGAAGAGAAAGAAAAACGGTACCCTGACCACAAAAAAGAAAGATAATGCCAGAGCTATTGACTGAACAGCAAGATTAAATCCGGTGTCCCCCCTGAGCACGCAGGCAAGGGTGCAGTGAGGCCGTGGGAGCGGCTGCTGAGCTGGGAGGCGCGGCCGACCCTGAGCCTTCTCTGCCCGAACTCTGAGGCCCAGCCCGGCACCTGCTCCGGGAGGCAGGATGCTACGGCCTCTGCGTCCATCGAGTTCAGCGGCTGCGGGCACGCGGCTCGGCTCCCAGGCTCCACTGCTGGCCGCCACACCAAGTAAGCTCACAGATGCTTCTGATTCCTGCCAGGTTCTCTGATGCCCGCCCCTTGCTGTCTCTCCAGGTTCATCCAGAAACTGCAAGGCTAGCACCAAACAATAACTTGTGCCAAACCGCTCATATGTGAGTTTTGGCCAGCGTGTACAGCAATGTACCCTCAATTACATGCTTTTGCATACCACCATGTTTTGCCCTTACAATTTTATGGCCTGGTTTCATGGTCAAAGATCGTCTACTGAAAGCTTTTTCAGTGCTGAGGACAATCTAAAAACTAGATGAGTTACTGCACACAGAATACTGAGAAGTAATTGCCCCCAGAGGAGAAAAGAAGAGGGGAGACCCACTGACTATGTTCTGATGTGAAATTATTGATGGTCTGATGTCAGAGTTGCGGTCCAAGGAGTATTCAGGGCAATTTTACATTTTTCTTTATGGTCACCTGAGTTAGAAAATGGTAATACAAAAATCTTTTTTTGTTCTTGACCCAGGTGGTGAGTACACAGGTGTGTTTAATAATCCATTCAGTTGAGATTTTTACACTTTTCTCTATGCATGTTATACTCATCTATTTAAAAAAATGTAAATGTCACAGGGCATCCCTGAGGTTAGGGGAAAAATGATATTTCTTCTGCTAGTAAAAATGGTGACTATCCCAGGATGGGGAGGCGGGTGATGGGGAATGTGACAGAGGGTCCAGGGTGCTCTTCAGCCCCCTGACTGCAGACCTTAGGCTGCTCATCTCTAAAGAACGATGATTCTCCAAGACGATGTCTAAGACCCCACGCTGATTCTGATGAACACAGTTTTCACAGTTACTAGGACCAAAGGATTTGGTTTGCAGTTAAAAGCTTTTGTTTATTTTTCAGATAACTGAATTTCTTAAAATTTTAATACAAAAATTTTTTTAAAGATGTTTTTATTTTATGGGAGAAAATGTGAAGAAAATGCTCTCATGGAAAGAATGTGGAAATATTTTATTCTAAAACTCCACGTGGAGATACGAACATTACATACGCTTTAATGGGAATGTAACTGAGAACAGTCTTTCCAAGTGAATTTGATAATATGCCTCATTTAAAATATGCTTTCCTGGGACTTCAATAGTTAAGGATCCACTTTCCAATGCAGGGGATGAGGGTTTGATCCCTGGTCGGGGAACTAAGATCCCACATGCTGTGGGGCAACTTCACGCCATAACTAGAGTAAGCCCACGCATAGCAATAAAGAGGCAGCGCGGCCAAAACAAACAAATAAATAAATGCTTTCGTTTTGAGCATCCAATCAACTTCTAAGACTGTATCCTAAGACAAAAACCATCCACGTATGAAAAGACACACGTGTAAAGCAAATCACAAAAGTTCACTGGAAGTAGTCTAAATGTCCACTTATGGACGTTACTCTAAATTAATTTAGATAATCCGAATGATGACATCCTATGATGATGTTATATACTGACATGCAAACAGGTCTATGACATAGCATTAACTGAAAAGGAGATTATAAAACACTGTCTTTCACATAATACCATTCCTGTACACATTTGTATATTTTCCAAAAAAATGTGGAAGGATATACCTCCAAAACCCTCTATGATAGCATATATGTGATGCTATATTTCTTTTTCTTACTTTTTCCATATTCTCTCATTTTTTATACTTTTATAGCCATAATTAAAATTGGAGAATCACCTAAAGTTTTTTAACTGGGAAACAGAGGAAAGTCTCCATCAGGTATCGTTCATATCTCTAATTGACTAACCCCGTCCCCGGAAGTGACGTGAAATCAGGGCAGCAGGCAGAAGTGGGAGCCCGCTGGCTCCGCCTGAGGCCTCCGACACCTGCGCACCCTCACAGCCGCCCTCTGCTGGGGGCCCACTGTGCGCAGGGAGCCTGTGCCCCGGGAGTCCTCCTGACCCTGTGCAGACACAGATTACTGCCCCCACATCTGGGGGCCGCGCCTCCGAGGCTGACCTCCCAGCGCAGGCACCGTGGGGAAGGCACGAGGCCCAGCAGCTCAAGGCCAGAAGAGCCTAAGGGTTCAGGGGCTCTGATAAGTCAGGGCACCATTCCAATTCACCCTGGTTAGAGGTCCGGTCTGGTCAGAATGTGAATGCAGTTCTACGTCTGAAGGTGGACTTTTTAATTGTGGCCTTTCATCTACAAGCATGCTGCCTCTCAATCTAAGAATTAAAATTTATACATAAGATCCATGGGAGGGGGAGGGACAGGAATTATTTACCTTATTCAACAAGTCTTAGCTTCACAAAAAGAACAATGGAGAATTCTTTTTTTTTTTTTTTTTACAAATGCCTGTCATTATTAGGATATATTTCAACTCTCCAAAACTGTTTTGGGGCCAGAAAGTAAAGTATTAGAATGCTTTAAGTATATGTTGATATACTTCAACTACTTCACGTGCAAGCACAGTCACTTGTCTTGATTAGAAGTGCCACCATGTCAAAGAAAAGGCAGTGAGTGTCCATGTCCCTTCAAAAAGGTCCTTTCTTTGACCACTGCAGATCTATGGTAGCACTGCACTTTGAGTTCTGAAATCTGAAATGTATTCTTCCATATCTTGAAGTGTCTCAGGACGCTATGATTCATCTGTTTTCACATTTTAAAATTATAAAAACATTCAGAGAAAAAGTGATGTCCTGCTGCCCGTTACTACAAGCACCCATTCTCTTAAGTAGAGCCAGAGCTGGTAAGAGGACGACCATATTGAATCTCCCCTGTCTCAGTTCTACTGAGGCCTTGAGAAATTTAAGGAATGACTTCCCTCGTTCCACAGCGCAAGATCTCAAAATAAGACCTGCAACACTGGATGTCAAAAACTTGCTTTGCACATTTGCAACCTGAAGAGACTGGGGAAAGTAGCACCTAAGGAGCTGGAGATCGGAAAAAAATTTTGGAGACAGTTACCAGGATGCTGAGAATCTGACCCTCACTCCAGTCACCTCGAGTCAGTGCTAGGGGCTGCAGGAGACCCCTGGCAGAGCTGGGGTACGTGTCCCTGGCAGTCTGGGGGAAAGAGCAGGCTGGAGTCCGGCTGACTCCGGACCAGGCAGAGGGACTGGCCAAAGGGCCTCCAGTCTAAGAGCTGCCCCGGGAACGCAGCCGACAGAGGTGGAAGTGCTCCGCGGATCACGTGTGAGCCAGCCTGGCGCTCTCTTGGACCTGGCCGGGAAAGGGAAAGAGGGAGCAGAGTACAGGCGTGACACCGGGTACCTGGGGCTGAGGAAGGGCACACAAGGCCGGCAGGCTGGAGGAGGTGCGTCCTTCTCTACTGAGGGACCTACAGCCGGGACGCCCAGCAGGAAGGGGTCTCAGATTCAGAAGGGCTCTCACGGGAAAACACGGCAGGCAAGAAAGTCCTGGTCAAGTAAGAACTTCCCTGCATCCTCTCTTTATTCCTCCCCAACCCCACCTCTACTCAGTCTTTCCCTCCTCTGTCCCTGGGTCTCCAGCCTGGGAGGGCTGGGCTCGCTGGGAGAGGGACAGGAGAATCAGAAGTGGGGAAGTGGGAGAAGCCCCCCGCCACCCCAATCCCCTCTCCCACTGCTGGCCGCCGGCTCCACAGAAGCCTGAGAAGACAGCAGGACAAACAGCTTCAAGAGCATTTCCTCTGTGTTTCATCAGATGGTTTAATTCCTGAACTGGGATTATCTGAGGTATTAAACCAAGTGTAGGGGTGTTGATTTTTCTGAGAGTGACTTGCAAGGTAAATGGTAGAAATTCGATACAGTAAAACATGTAAAGAGCATCACTCCCACGATTACAGCAAGAAAAATGCTGGACAAAGTGCAAGCTAATGATTTTTCTTGAAACTGCCAGAGAACTGAAGCTGCAGGGCAAATAACTGACTCCAAATTTGGAAAGAGACAGGGACCTCCAGGGAGCAGTAGGACCTGAGCCCTGCGTTTGCTTATCTGGGAAAGACACCACGGAACGGGACTGAAGCCCAGAGGGTCTTCAGCAGGGGTTGTAATGAAACATCTACGGCTATGCGTGGGCCAGTGTGAGTGCGCCGTCCCGAGGGCCACGGACACACACGGCTGACGGCCTAGCGCAAGGTCCCTGCCGGAGACATACAAGATGCTCACCGGGAAGGTCAACGGCTGTCTCAAGAAAGGCCCTCTCCTGGTGCTGGCGGGGGGGGGGGGGGGGGGGCGGAGAAGAGCAGCCACGGCTGAAACTCTGCCCAGGCCTGTCTCTTCTGTGCCATCAAGAACAAACCCCTCCTCTGCAGGGGGGACAGCAAAACCGTGGCCTTTAGGCACGGGTAGAATCCTACAGCAGCTGGAAGAAGGCAGTGGCAGCAGTCAGCATCAACATGGCCCTACCCATCTCCCCAAATCCCCCCTACCCCCCCAAAAAAATCACAAAAGGCTTACTAGTCATGAGGAAGGGCAACAGAACTAGCAGGAGGACACTGTGGAACCCCACTGGGTGGGGAGCTCTGCTTCTGAGAGAGACCCAGGAACACAAGCCAGGCCAGCAAGGCATGTGGAGCAGGAGCAGGAACAGCCGTAAAGGCCACGGCCTGGCCCAGGTTCACAGGGCCTGCCTAAGAGGCAAGTGCATTCCAATAAAAAATTAAAAGTGTATATTGTAAACTACAGCAGTCACGATAAGAGTTTTCAAAAAAGAGATATAGTCAAAGAAACCAAAAGTTATTTTTTAAAAAAATACCAACAAAAGTGATAAACAGCTAGGCAGGCTGATTGAGAAGACACGGAGTGGAAACACTGGGGTGAGACAGGGAACATCGCTGCTGGTACTCTGTGCACTAGAAGGTAAGGACACGCTGGAAACACCTCTGTGTCGATGGACTTGACAACTCAGATGACATGGACTAATTCCTTGAAAGAGACAAATGACCAAAACTCACTCAAGAAGACAAACATGATCTTATGCCTACTAATAAAATTATACTTGTAGTTGAAACATTTAAAAATAAAATGAAACAAAACAAAATTCTAGTCCCAGACAGTACCATTGGTGAAATCTTCCAAACATACCAACTCCACAGAAAATAGAAGAGAAAGGGAACATGTCAACTCATTTAGGAGGCCAGCATTACCCCAATACGAAATAGATAATCACATTATAAGCAAAGAAAACTGCAGATGAATACCCATCATGAATATAGATGTGTATATTCCCCACAAAATGTTAGAAACGGAATATAGGAATATAAAAAGTGTACAAAAGAAATGTACATCATTACCAAGTAGAATTTATCCCAGGATTGGAAAGTGGTTTCAATATCAAAAGAACAATCAATGTATTAATAATTCATCTTTTAAGACTGTATAAGAAAAATCATATGTACATTTCAATAGATGGAGAAAAAAGAATTTTATAAAGTTCAATGTTCATTCATGGTAAAAACTCTCAGTTCAGTTCAGTTCAGTCACTCAGTCGTGTCCAACTCTTTGTGACCCCATGAACTGCAGCACGCCAGGCCTCCCTGTCCATCACCAACTCCCGGAGTCCACCCAAACCCATGTCCATTGAGTCAGTGATGCCATCCAACCGTCTCATCCTCTGTCATCCCCTTCTCCCCCTGCCCTCAATCTCAACAAATGGTAAAAAAGGGAAAGTTTTCTAACCTTTTGATGCCTTTGAATTGTGCTGGAGAAGACTCGTGAGAGTACCTTGGACCACAAGGAGATCAAACCAGTCCATCCTAAAGGAAATCAAACTTGAATATTCATTGGAAGGACTGACACTGAAGCTGAAGCTCCAATGCTTTGGCCACCTGATGTAAAGAGCTGACTCACTGGAAAAGACCCTGATGCTGGGAAAGATTGAAGGCGGGAGGAGAGTGGATGACAGAGAATGAGATGGCTGGATGGCATCACCAACTCAATGGACATTAAGTGTGAGCAAACTCCAGGAGATAGTGAAGGACGGAGAAGACTGGTGTGCTACAATCCATGGGATCGCAAAGAGCTGGACACAGCTTAGCGACTGAACACCAAAAACTGCCTGGGTAATTTTCCAAAAGAAGAAAATTATCTTCTCTAGTAGACAGCTACTTAGGGGTGTGTTAAATAACTCTGAGCCAATAATAACTTCTTGGAAAAGATCCTGATGCTGTGACTGAACAAAACATTCTTAACCAAACATAGGACATCCATAAAGACCTACAGCTAACATCACACTTAGCAGTGAAAGAGGACTTTTGAGATCAGGAACAAGGAAGGGATGTCTCCTACACAAGCTCTATGCAACAATCTATTCATTTCCTACCTGTACAAAAAGGCAAGAAAAGGGCACAATACAAATAGAAAAGAGAGAAAACTGTCTCTATTTACAAATGAGATGACTTGTCCATGTGGACACTCTTTAAAGAATTAATGAAAAAGCTCCTAGAATAAGTAAGTTTCCCAAGATGGCAGCGTACATGATTAATCTATGAAAGTCAACTATATTCCTGTATACCAGCAATGAACAATGGGAATCTGTGGGAAAAAGAACCCGTCACCATTTACCCTTGCACCAAAAACAAACAAAAAAGAAAAGAAATACTTAGGTATAAATTCAACAAAATTTGTGCAGGATCTGTATGCTAAAAGCTATGAAACATTGATGAAAGAAGTCAAAGAAGACATGATGAATGGAGAAGTATACCATATTCATGGGCAGGAAGACCAGCTGCTGTAAAGAGGTCAAATTCACGTTTGATCTACAGATTCAATTCAATACCAATCAAATTCTGCAAAATATCTGATCCTTCCAAAATTTCAAGGTCATGAAAAACAAGGAAAAAGTAAGAGATGATTACAGATTGAAGGAGACAAACAGCTAAATGCAACATCACAGCCTGAAGTAGACACTGCAACAGAAAAAAAAGACATAAATGGGAAAACTTGAAATCTGAATAAAATCTAAATGTTAGTTAATGGCACTGTACCAATGTCAATTTCTCAGCTTTGATACATGTATCATGGTTACATAAAATGTTAACGTTATGGGAAACTGATGAAACGTATACAAAACTTTCTGTACAAACTGTAACTTCTGTAAATCTAATATTTAAAATTAGAAGTTTACTTTCTTTTTTTTTTTTTAAAAGCAAAAGGTAAATAGTACCTGCTGGAGACTTCCCGCAAGCGGTCAGGCAAAGACTGATCTAAGGAGAATGTCTTAATGGCGGTGACCCTGACACTAAATGACAGTGAGAGACAAGAATTAAAGAAATTTATTTAAAAGTGACTGCATCCTTCTGAATTCAGTTTGTTTGGTATAACAGTTACACCCTCATGGAGCATGAATTTTATGCCTCATAACCATCATCTTTCCATGGAAATTGGCACATAAGATCAGCTTCCTTAGTTTAAAAGGGGCACAGAGTGGTAAAAATAATGTGAAGTGGGACCTATTTGGTATGTTAGAATAAATCTATAGAATGAGAGAGTTAATTTTAATATATAAAAACACAGAAACCCTGGTCTCTGGATTGTAATATCTCCATGGAATCTTGAAAGCAAAGCACTACACAGCTTTACATAAACTTTTCTCAGTGCTGACCAAGGCTTTGTATTAAAGAAAAATGCATCTTAAAGTGCCCTTTATTATTTTGATTATTTTTACTTTTAATGACACAATGACAGAACTCCATTTACCCAGAACCTTTCATATTACATGCAGACGGATGATCCAAAATAAATCCACGAGACACTTAAGTTGTAATGCTCAGGGAATGATAAATATCAGATGGCATTTCTTTCAAATAAAATTATTTAAATAGCGTTTTCTTTTTCTACCCCGTGGGAACAAAAGGAATCCAAGTATGATTTGTTGAAGGTTGCACGCAATGTGTTCTGTTAGTTTTTGACCTCAACTGCACACGTGAGCCCTTCTCCCTTTTGCTGGGCAGCATGGCCTTCCTGTGTTCAGGAGACTGCTGGAGACAGCCCACGTCCTCCTCCAGGTGAGATCTCAAAGTCTTACCTGTCAAAGAGTCAAAAGCAGCGTGCCCACCTTTTCTCACTGACGGGGAGAATGCACCAGGCCTGTGGAGTGCTGAGCATGCGGGGGGAGGAGGAGTTATCCAGAAGAGAAGATGGGGAAAGCTCAGAGTGCCCTTGGCTTCCGGCCGCCCCACTTCCCGCCGGGCTTTGCTCCCCTGATGGAAATCTTGGAGAAATGAAAAGCATAGCTGTGCCAAGATGCACAATGTTAGTTCCCACTTGGTTGTTTTTTTTTGGAAGAAAATCTTCAACTGACAATGCTCTGCAACCAAGCAGAATCCCTTACAAGAATCACCAGAGGTAGCTCTGTTTTTCCTGAACGAGAAATGTCAATCAACCTCATATCTCCCTTCTGTATTACCGTGCCTTTCGACAATGTAATATATAATATAGTAATTTACATTTTCTTAAACAGAGCAGTGGTACTGTACACATCATTTATTCATCTCAAGATATTAGGCAGCAAGCGCAGGCAAGGTAGAGACTTCACTCTGAAGGCTAAAAGGATGCCTTTTTATAAATTGCTTTTTCATAAACAGCAGCTCTTGAACACCCCTCTATGGGTGCACATTAAGAGAAATGTTTACAATTTAACTTAAGTTATGGGGAAAAAGATACATGCCACACTGTATGTAACCTAAGTGCCCTTAGTTTCTGAAGAAATAAACAAGAGTGTAGATTTACATTCATACTAATTTTAAAAACAGAAGGAACATCTAGACTGTTTACCATGGTAGAATGCAGCATAAAAATATCGGCAAATTCTCGTGGAAGGAAAGTACGGAGGAGAGAACCGGGTTTGACCAGCATGGCAGAGCACATTACATTGCCTGGCTGTGAAGGCGTCCACGTATTTTATTTCATCTAATAGTAATGCAAATTGTGTTTTCAACAAAAAGAGCAAACTTATTAGCCAGATGTCACCCAGTCTGTAAAGCCAGCTCTGATAAGGTGGCTTTCTTTTCCTCTTTCTTTTTTAATAAAGTCTAGTTCCCCTGTACAGACAGTTTTAATCTCATTATATCAAGGGTCTGCTTGATGGTATTTAATAATCACAGCGCTTCCCTGAGACAAATCTCCCTGCTCAGATGAGGCCAGCCACTGAAATAAACTGAGCTGTGTGTTTTTTCAGAATCAATGGTTGGTGACAGGTTTGTTTATTGTTCATTAATAAGCAATAAACGATAACATTTCTAGTGGGTAATTGTCAGGTTACTTGATTATATTTCCTTCTAATTTATAAGGCTGACCTATGACTCATCTAAACTTTACACAGCCACATAGTCACAATCCTTCATCGTGGCAGCTAAATATGCCAGAATTAACATTCTGCTAAACGTTCAAGCCAAAATGACTCTCGAGTTACGAAATAGGGTTTTTATGAGAGGTTTTATGTAATCTGTGAACTCTGATCATCTCTAGAAAGATATAAAGGATAAGTAATGGTCTGCCAGAAAACATTTATCTCTTTCGTGAAAGAAAAGCAAACAGGAGACAGAACACGCCATGCAGTGGAAAACCATGCATGGCCGATGGATGACAGCTAAGAAATAAACACGCCATTATTTCCCCCAAAAACTGATTAAAATAACCCACTATCTCAATGCTGGAAAATAACCCAGAGATCCAAAGGTGTATTTTAAGTTTTTTTAAGATGTTTTAATCAAAAGGACCTATGCTTCTATATACCTTCCCACCAAAATAATCAAATTCCAATTTCTTAATGTGCTTGGGAAAAATACGCTTTCAATGAAGAGTTCATTTTCTTTTCTCTCCTGTGTTAAAAGCCTTTTTAAAAAAATCTTCAGCCAGTTTGAACTCATATCCTCAGATTGATTGACCAAGACAAATTCTTATTTCATCTTAATACAACATGATAAAATCACCAAACATGCTTTTTCTGTGTTTGGCTGGACCTTAATTTCTCTTAGTTCTTGAGTCATCACTTGGAGAAATAGGTTTCCACCAGTGCCAGGAATGAACAGCTGCTTACAACGGCCACGTCTACAGTCTCCCACTGTGCCTTGTCAGTCTGCCAGGAGGGCAGAGGAAGAAGACGATGACTGCCTCCCCCAGCCTGAGTCCGTCAGGGTCCCACGGCCTTGCTGCCATGCTGGCCGCCGAGCTGAGCGCCGTGGGCTCCAGGCCGTTTACCCTCTTGGTGACCCAGCTCTCATGACCAATGGGGTCAAATCCAGACTCTTCAGCTGGCAAACCAAGTCCTTCACACGACCCCTGTCACACTGCACCATCACCACCATCACCACCCAGCAAACGCGTCTTGTGGTTCTCTCACAGGGAATGGCACGCTTCCCCATTCTAACATCGTGGTTTCTGTATGCCCCCAAACAGAACTCAGTCTCTCTCCTGCACTAATCTGAGGCTCCTGGGCTCTGAGTGGGAGGTGGGGGGCGTCCACAAAGCTCCCCGTGTGAGTGTGTGCACCGTCTCAGAGAGCTGGTCCACGGCGCTCACCATCTCCCCCTCTGCTCCCCGTAGTAGGGACGGTGGGTTCGCTGCTCTGGCCTCCTCCCCCTAAACCTCACAATCCCCTTCCTTCCCGGGGCCTCTGTGCTTGCTGCCTGCCTCTTTCATCATTCCAAGCACTCATCACCTCTGCGAGGGCTGCAGTGAGGCGCCTGTTGACTTGTCTGCTGTCTGTCTTCCCCACAGAACAGGGCTCATCAGAGCAGGGTCACCACTAGACTCCCAGAGCCTGGAACAGGTCTAGGCAGTGAGACACCCAATCGATATTTGCTGAATTAATGAATATGTGAACGCATCAGCCTTGCAAAGCAGTTTGAGACACGAGAGAGGTTCTGATGTGGTTGTACGCGATGAGGGAAATGAGCCTCCCGATATTCAAAAGGACGCTGTGTGATACTTGTAACGTATCTACCTAACACAACACGGTCATCATGTCCTATTCTTTCTGCCTTCTGAGCCTTTACTGTGGCTTCCTTTCCTTGCAGGCAGGCATTGAACCCCGTCTCAGGTGTATGTACATATTGCCTTGCTTACTGCTGTTCTCTTTGTTTTTCAGGTGCATATTTAAAACTTATTCACTTCTGACGACAAAGGCTTCCTTTCCCTGTGACCCTCAAAATAACTTCTGGAGAGATGCTAGTGGTAGGGTCTTGGGTTGTACGTGGTCACACAGAAGGCAACCCACAAAGCCAGAGTGCCAAGAACTGAGGTGGCTGGTCACGTGCCCTCCGCTGAGGTGACTGGTCATGTGGCCCCCCCCCGCTGAGGTGACTGCTCAGGTGGCCTCCTGCTGAGGTGACTGGTCATGTGCTGCCCCCCGCTGAGGTGACTGGTCACGTGGCCCCCCGCTGAGGTGACTGGTCACGTGGCCCCCTGCTGAGGTGACTGCTCAGGTGGCCTCCTGCTGAGGTGACTGGTCATGTGCTGCCCCCCGCTGAGGTGACTGGTCACGTGGCCCCCCGCTGAGGTGACTGGTCACGTGGCCCCCTGCTGAGGTGACTGCTCAGGTGGCCTCCTGATGAGGTGACTGGTCATGTGGCCCCCCCGCTGAGGTGACTGGTCATGTGGCCCCCCCGCTGAGGTGACTGGTCATGTGCCCCCCCCTGAGGTGGCTGGTCACGTGCCCCCCGCTGAGGTGACTGGTCACGTGCCCCCCCGCTGAGGTGACTGGTCACGTGGCTCCCTGCTGAGGGCAGCTCCATCATTTCTTCATGCAGACAGATATTTGGGTAAGTGGCAGGTCATATGTCAAAAAAATTTCTGAACCTGTGCTCTTATCACTATTTCCTTCCAACATCCCTTCAAAGGGAGAAGGAAGGACTGCTCTCCCGTCTCTCTGTCAGACTCACTCCTTCAAGGCTAATTCCAGCCTCCCTTCGTCAGGAGGCTCTGTCCACCCAAACCCCCGTTTCCACCCTTTCCTTCTTCCCCTCTCTCCTGCCCCCTTCACAGTGGCTCCAGCACAGCTTCCTGTGAGTCTCATCTCCTCGGACACGCTTCACTCCCAAGTCCAAGGCCAGGGTATATGCTTTGTACTCCTGTCTGATGTCTAGGGTAAGAGGTTTGAGTGGTGGGAAGCTGCATAAACGTATGAAAAGTGTGGACAAAGCTAACAACCCCAGAAGACTGGCAGCTGGAGATGAAGTTCAAGTAGGAGCAAAGGAGACTCTGCTACATTTTGGGGGATAATTCTGAGGAAGAGGCTTCTTCACAGAGAGATGTTTACTCCTGATCCGTTTATCTCTCTCCCTCTGCTCTGCATTCTTTCCCTCACTAGGGAGAGATGTGACTTTGCTAAATGGCGATGTGGGGGGAAATACATAGACAAGGTGTGCTCAGCTTATAAACGGTGCAGCCACTGTGGAAGACGATATGGCAGTTCCTTGAAAAGCTGAACAGGATTACCATACGATCCAGCAAGTCCACTTCTGGGCATATGACCAAAAGGATCGAAAGCAGAGACTTGAACAGATACTTGCCCATCCATGTTCATAGCAGCATTAGTCACAGTAGCCAAAAAGTAGAAACAACCCAAACGTCCATTGATGGATGAATGGGTAAACAAAATGTGCGTCATCCATACAATGGAGTATTAATCAGTCTTAAAAAGGAAGGAAATTCTGACACCTGCTACAACATGGATGAACCTTGCAAACATTATACTAAACAAAAGACGTCTAACACAAAGGGCAAATGTATTATTCCATGTAGAGGAGGCAAATATTGTATTAATCCACGTGGAGGAGGAGTAGCCCAATCCATAGAGACGGCAAGTAGAACAGAAGTTGTGAGTGCAGGGAATAGTGAGTTATTGTGTAGAGGGAAAAAGTTTCAGTTTGGGCAGATGAAGAAATTCCAGAAGTGGACTGTGGCGATGGCTGTGCAACAATGAGAAAGCACTCAACGTCACTCAGAACTGCTCAGAGTGGGAAATCTTATATTATACATGTTCTATCACAATCTTTTTTTTTTTTTTAAACAAAAGGACCTGTTTGGCAATGGGGTGTGGAGACACTGATGGAAACCTTGAGAAAAGTTTCTGCCAGAACTTCTCTCGGAGGAAGCTGTCTGATGAGCAGCTAGATGACGTGAGAGGCGAGCACCCCGGGGACCAATGGGGACGACAGGGTCTCCTCCTGAGGTGTCCCGGTCACACCACCAAGGAGAGCTTTCCCGTCCGAGACAGAGGTGGAGGAACAACTGAGGATGATGGCGAACAGGCTGGGTGTTCTCACCAGCACTTCCCTGTCCTCCCTCTGAGGGGCCCTGGAATAAACGGGGCTAAGACCAGATGCCCCCGAGGAGACAGCCACCAGTATCTCAGATCCTAGTTTAGTCAGAAAAAGGATGACATTTCTGACAAATACAAGGACGAAACTAAATGAAAGTCACTGGTTATCTAAGGTTCACATAACATATAGTTCAGGTGACCACATTTTCCAAACCTGGAATTAGAAAGTGTCTGAGAAAGGGATCTTTCTGATTTGTAAATATGGGAGGGAAAGTCTGATAAGGTCACAAAAATTACCTTTAATTCTATATGTAACACACACCCTTTGTGATGATGTTGTGTGTTGCTGTGTTCAGTCACTCAGTCATGTCCGACTCTGCGACCCCATGAACTGAAGCCCGCCAGGCTCCTCCGTCCAGGGGATTCCCAGGCAAGAACACTGGAGTGGGTTGCCAGGCCCTCCTCCAGGGGATCTTCCCGACCCAGGGATCCAGCCCCTGCTCTTGCAGCTCCTGACCTGACAGGTGGGTTCTTTAACTACCGAGCCACCTGGAAAGCCACACACCCTTTACTGAGAAGAATAAAATGTCAAAAATTATTCTAGTTCAGAACGACACAGCCACCATGGGATGGCAACGCAGACTGAGACTGTGCTATCCTGGAAACGCTGTCTCAGTCAGGGGTTCTCGATCCTGGCTGCAGCTTGGACTTAGCTGGGGAACTTCGAAAAGTGCCCATGCCTGGCTCCCCCGCCCCCGACATTCTGGTGGAATAGGCCTGGGTGGGTTCTGGGACTTTCCGAAGCTCCCCTTGTGAATGATTCCAACGTGAAGCCACAGCTGAGCTCTGGTCTAAATAAAGGAAACCAATTTCCTAATCATTGCGTAAGTAGATGGATCTGCAGATGTAGTAATTCAAATGAGATGTAGAGATTCAAGGGGTTCCCAAGAACTCCTTGCTGTTGGCAAGGAGCTTTTGGAAACTTGCTCTCAAAAGCGTTTACACAAAACAGTACCCAGGAGCCTTTATCTTGCGCTGGGTCACTCAGGGCTGACAGCTGGAGTCTTCCGGATCCAAGTCAACCGCAGTCCCTGTGGGTCTGCGGGGAGGGGTGCCTGTCACCCTCACAGCTGCTGGGACCATGCTCCGCAGACGGTACCCACCTTTATGTGGGGACGGATAAACACAAACTCTTAATTCAGCAATCAGGACAGATAATTGCATCCCCGTAATTGTTTTCTTTTTTCAGCTTAGGTTCACTTTGATGGGAGACGGTAAAATTAGTCCACAAGCCATGTGAAGTTTGCTTCTTTGCTGATTAAAGCCTTAATTGATTCAGAATGTTTTACAAATCAATCTCTGTGAATTACTCCAGGCACACGAAGCCATCTTATAAAGAAGTGTTAGCCCCAAATAAGGTTTTGAATGAGCACCAAGTTAACAGACAGCCCTTCTGGTGGAGACATTCAAGTTCTCCTTGGGATGGAAATGAGTCTTGCTTTCTCCCATTTGTGTTCAAATTACTCATTCCATTTCTTTTTGGAGGCAACCAAGCAGCAGGGGACCAACTAAAACTCTTCAGTTTCAAGCACACAAACCTCCCCAGACCCAGAAATGCCTGTGTGGGATTACCAGCCCCTGCAAGCAGGGGAGAAACGATGTGCTGGAAACGCAGCTCGTTTTACTGAGACAGCAAAGGAAACAATGCGTGGATTCTACTTAAACAAAGAAACTGAAACAGAGAAAGGCGGGAGGAACCAGGCTCTGATGACGCCATAGGCCACAGCAGGCGCTGCTCTGCCCTTCAACTTCACACGCGATGTCACCCAGTTGTTAAAAACCAGTTCGAGTTGAGCTTTTCTGCTCCCTGAAATCCAAAGTAACCCAGCTGATGAGCGGCTTTCACATCCTAAGAGAGCCACCTCCCTGAAGACACCAGCAGTGAACGTCCCAAGAATGAGACTCCACGAGGACTAGCCACCCTGGAAGGAGACTCCCAACCCAGCACCCAGCTGACCACGGGTGGGCGGGAGATGGTCCTCCAGCTTCGTCCTCCTGTTTCATGACCCACAGAATCACGAGCAGAGGCAGGGAGGGGGAAATGATTCCATTTAGCAAGTAAATGTTGAAGATAGCTTTCACCCTGGATAACCAAACACAGTACATTCCTGCTCCAATATCAACAATTTATTATTTCATCTTTATGATATGCTTTGAGACCCCAGGGGAAATTCCAGGATCTCTAGCTTTTTATTGATGAACGTTTCCTTATATGTTTCCTAAAGTAAAACATGTATCTTCTATCTGACTTGCTCCTCTCAATGTTTCCTTGCATAAATATCCTCTGCTGAGTTTGGTGTCGTCTCTCTTCCACGGGGTTTCCCGGCTGCCGCCTGTCCCCTGGTGTTGTGTGCATCTTTGCCTTTGAGACTTCACGTAGAATTTACTCACTGAAGTGAGAGAAGGGGGTCATGGTGCTGCTGACCAGCGCGCTTACCTAGGTAGCCTTCTGGGGGTGAGTCCTAACCTCTCCTCCTGGCTTAAGAACTAGAGGACTGGCCTCTCTCTCTCGCACACAAATCTCAGGACTCAGAGCTCCCGCCTGCGGGGAAACACGCCTGTGGCCGCAGCAGGGTGGGCGGCTCGCCGCCCACCATATGGAGAGCGCCGCTGGAGGGGCTGTGGCAGGACCGTTCACCCCCTCGCCTGCGTCCCCCCACCGTCCTGCTCTCAGCGTCTCCCGCCTTCTCCGAGCTTCCTTTCCCTGCACTCTTGTTTGCTCTTTCTCTTCAGGAATTCTTCATAACATATCCCCTTTCCTTTTTTCTGTGTTCTCTAGCTGAGTCTTGGGAAAAGACCCTGACGCTGAGAAAGATTGAGGGCAGGAGGAGAAGGGGAGGACAGAGGATGAAGTGGTCGGATGGCATCACCGACTCCATGGACATGAGTTGAGCAAACTCCAGGAGATGGTGAAGGACAGGTGAGCCTGGCGTGCTGCAGTCCATGGGGTTGCAAAGAGTCAAACGCAGCTGAGTGACTGAACAACAACAACCTATTTGTCTATCATTCATGTATTATCTACCTATCATCTGTCCATCTTTGCTCCTGTTTCTACCATTTGGAGGAAGGGGAAGAGGCTATGAAGAATCTTCATCCCTCACTTGACCTGAAACCCCTCAAATATTCTTCTGTTTTCAGTAGAAAATATTGTAGAATAAGTCCACACTGTCACTTTATGTTTTCTAATAAATATAGTTTCTCGAGAATGATTGTGACTTTTTAAAATATCATGAGCAGAATATTTCTTAAATTTGCATTCCATTCTCCTTGAAAGATCTTCTTGTCAGCACTAGGGAGTATACATAGTTGCTATGTATACATAGGTTGCTATGTTCTCTATAAAAATCAGATCATCTTCAGTGGCTAATAACAGATAATGGCGATAAGTATGTACTGAGAATTCGGGTAAGGAAATAAGGGGAAGTAATGGATTTTGCTGAGTGTCTGCGTTTTTGAGGAGCTCTTTTGATATCATCTGACTTAATCTGCAGAAACGCTCTGGAAGGCGTGTTTGTGCACATTGTACAGATGAGGCATCTCTTGGGCTGAGGACCCAGGCTAGAGTACAGGTTATGCCCGTTCACTGCGGTGAGAGGAGGACCCGGGTCTCCTGTGGACCCTGGTGCTCATCTCCATCACCCCGGGGAGTGCGTTCTTCCCATTCCTCTAGCTTAGCAAGAGTCTGAAGGCAACCTTCCCTGTGTGGAGTCATGAGGCGAGGAAGGGATAGAGCAGAGACCTGAAGCCCTGCTCCTCTAGCGTTTCATGGACCATATTTGGCCCCGACAAGTTTTCTAAGAAAGTGAGATTTACTGTATCATCCTCAAGTACTTTATTCCTCGGAGTTATAATCCTTATTCCATATTCTCAAATTAAGAAATTTGTTAAGCTTTATTAAAAAAAATAAACACATGCACATATTAAAAATCTAATTACAAAAATTTCCTCTCATAGTTTTCAATATTTAAATTCACTTCATTAAAAAAATACAAAACCCTAAGGACTGTAAAACCTAAGACAGACTAGATTGGGAGGACCTAAAGGACAGTCTGTTTATCCCTATATCCCCAACAGCTGAGGCTTTGCAAATGCCATCCAGAATTGTTAAATAAATGAGCACACTCCAGAATCCACACTCAGGGTTGCAAACTGTTTCCAAGTTTAGTCTGAACAAGAGATTTCTTTCTATCTTTCCAAACAGCAAAGTCAACATACACGCTGGGCATCACCCAAACGGCAGACACGTCCTGTCCACGCTGCTGTGGAGGAAGACAGAACCAGTTCAGTGGGACCACAAGTTAACACTCTGCGTTCACAAGGGCTGATCCCCTGGGGGTAGGTGACTGCAATGACAAAGGAGCGTAGTATTTAAAGACTAAGGAAACAGGTTTTTCTTTCCTTAAATAGCATATTTTAAAGTAAATTTCAAGAAACAGGTTTTTAAACAAATAGCACCTCTCACCCATTTTGCCAGACTCTTAAAATGGATGTGCTTCCAACTGTGACGCTGATGACAACGTGGTAACCGCCTCTTCCGAATGCATCTTCCAAACACATGAGCTGTCCTTCAGAGACTTTCTACATCCAGCCCTCTGGTCTGCTACACAGAGGACAACTAGCTAGAACAACTTTTATCATCAAAATTTCAAAATGATGTAATAGCGATCCCAAGAGAAAGACAAGAGTCGACCCACACCCTTGAACACAGTTAATCATGAATGAGAGGGCCTGTCCTCTAACTAGATTACCTACAAAAAGGCAGGCTTCCCATCCAACACTTCCTTCTCCTTTTGTTCACTCAGATTAACTCACCTTCCACTCCACAAGCACCCTGTCAAGGCACCGGAACCATTAAACAGTTTAAAATAAGCTTCAAACACGTACTTCCTGTTAGGAACATGTTCTCTTATTTGTCAAAATCTGTCAGGGATATCAGAATGCACTCTTTCATTTATTGGTCTCATTCCTTAGCAATCATGCTTTGAACCTATTTTTCTTCCTCCAGGGGGTGATAGGAGCCATTCAGCCACTTTGCTTCCGCGCCCAGTCTTTTTCCAAAGGGCCCTTCTGCTGTGTTCACGGCGGCCACCGGTGAGGAAGGTTTACTGGCGGGCTGTGGGGAGACCTTCTGAGACTTTCCCATAAACCACACCGGCCAACTACCTAATGCCAGCAGACCTTGCTCAGTGAACAGGGCTCTTTTTTTAAATATGCATCCTCACAACACCTGTATGATTGGCAAATTCTAACATCAAAGATATTGCTTAGCTAAATTATTATTCTCTTGGGATTAGTATTTTCAAACTATAGCTCCACTAAAGTGAATGCCGGTGACAAAGCAAGAATACAAACACATAATACAATGAAGCATATTATGCTTCTATCTTTATGGAAATATGAAATATAAATTAGTTTTAACTCAGATTTAAAATATGCTAAATACTTATAACATTATTAACATGAAGCAGAAATTAAATATCAATTTCTTAAGAAATATAAAATAGGATAACTCCTTCATTAAAATGTTAATATCACCAAATAATTCAATTAAAAAGACGATATCATGTCTTCAAGAGAGACATTGTCTCCTAAAAGCTTATTATTCATGCTAGATAGTATCTTTGTCTGCTTTTAACAAGCTTTAAATGCATTTTAATAAAATGATAATTTTCACTCTAACAAGTAAAATTCCAACATGTATAATTTTGAATTATAATCATGCACATATGGGATTATTTTCAGTTAGTCCCTCAGATTTGGTCAAGAACTCAGACACTTTTTAGAAATTAAAAAAGATGTCCTGTTTTTATTAATATTAAAAATGGCATATGATAATCACTTAAGACATGTATGTATGCTTGTCGTTCAGTTCTATCTGATTCTTTGTGACCCCATGGACTGTAGCCCGCCAGGCTCCCCTGTCCCTGGGATTCTCCTGGCAAGAGCGGGTTGCCATTCCTTTCTCCAGGGGAATCTTCCCAATCCAGGGATCAAAACCTGGTTTCCTGAGGCTCCTGCATTGGCAGGTGGATTCTTTACCACTGAGCCACCTGGGAAACCACAGTCAATTAAGTCAATAACAGATATTTCTTGAAAATGTTTACGCGTAATAAAAACTTTAATATCTGTAAGAAATACGCAAGGAGGTACCAAGCTCTGTACGTTTCTTTCAGTAGGAAGAGGAGCTCAAGCCTGGGCAGAGTCCAGGCGAGCCGATCGGAGCCTGGTGGTGGCAAGAGTGAGGCGGGACACATGAGAAGTTTGCGGGGGCAGGAGGAAACAGGGCCAGGCCTCCCAGGAGAGCGGCTTCAGGAAGTGGGGGCGTTTCAGGCGTGAGCAGAAGCAGGAAGACCCCTGGGAAGCAGGCGGGAAGCGCGTTAAGAGCCAGGCGCACACACCAACCTGGAGGGAATTTATGGAGGGGTCAGCTGGCTCCTGGTCCTCAGGGTCAGCAGTGTGCTGAGAGAGTGAGGGGCAAGGCGGCTGGGGGAGGGAGAGTGGTTTGTGTGGCAACACTGACCGTGGTCTGAGATGAACACGGTATATATTTTCCGAAATGACCTATCAGGAGGCAATCAAGTTCCTTAGGCAAACGTCCTTCTCTTTTTAAAATCAGAGGGTAGAATTCCCTGAGCATATTTAGAATTCACACCTAATACTCCACTCACTTTATGCAATAAACATAATTTGTAGGAAATCTTTACTGAGATCCCTTTAAACAGTGCATTAACGGCACACCCCCTAGGGCTATGTCCATGCATATTCTGTCCCCGTGTGTGCCTAAGTGTGGTGTGTGTATGCACATACATGTGACTGGCCGTGTGTCCCCTGTGAGCCTTTTTATTATTCAGCTCAAGGAAATAAAAGAGCATGTCATTTATCAGCAACCTAAACTTACTGTTAATAAAACTTCTGGGCTCTTTTTCCTCCTGCTATGTGCAAGATACTCTCATTTACTTCAAACAGAAATATATATGAGTTATCAAGATATGCAAACCCAACCTTCTTCAAGTAATTAGGAATATGGTCTAAAATTATTAAATTGGATTTCTGTAAAGTTGTGTGTATGGGAGCAGCTCCAATAAGATACCATTTCTACTGAACTTATTCCAGAAACCACACTTTCAGCCTGTTCATAGTGAGGATCCAGTCACTTCCTAAACATACCCAGTAATTTTCCCTATTCACTCAGATGTTTTACTTTTATTATTTGGGGGGCTCATATAGCAAGCGACCTATTCAGTGTTAAATAAATATTCACTGCGAACAGGGCTTCTTTTCAATTGACTAGTCTGCACTTGTTTAAAAAAAAATTTAGAAAAAACTGCACAGAGAGAATCCCATGTGAATGCTGAAGGGAGACCCACTGCCTGGGGGCTCTGAGTCAAGACCTGCTTTCCTTTAGGGCAGGTCCAGGACCTCTTTTCAGCACAAGCAAACTGCAGGCCGTCTGACCAGCTCCACGGCCCACGCGTCCCTCTGTTCTTTCCCTGGATCTGGCCGACCACTGACAGGCCCAGATGAGGTTTTTAATTTCTTTCGCCAGCTGGCTTAAGCGGCCTTGCCTCCTGGCTCAGCCCCCGCCGTCCACAAGAACCTGCTGGGATCCCACCTTTGCCCCGCCCTGGCCCTTGGGCCTCCTCCTCTGAAGCTGCCCAGCAGCCGGCGGCCTCCCTGGGCCAGGCCGTGGAGCCCGGTTCCTCCCCTGCATCTTGTGTGACCGCGGATGCTCTGCTGAGACACCAAGTATTACGTGGAAAGCCCTTCTCTTGGGGGGGGAAACGCACACTTATCAGTTAAGTAGTGATTGGATTCATTCAGGAGGTTTTACTCCTAATGGATTTTGAACACATAATCGCGCATATTATCCGAATTAAGGCTCTTGCTCAGTCAGACCAAATCAGAAACACGGCAGGAAAGTGGGTTTGACTTTTGTCTCTCAGGCTGTCAGGACGGCGACGTTCCGTTAGGGGGGGGGGGCTCGTGCTGGGGGCTGCTGTTGGCATTAAGGGGTCTTCCGAAGGCGGTTCTCTCCAAATTCTTCGCTGCTGAAATTATTGGTTGGAGAAGTGGATTTTCCTTTGGGTTTGCTGAAGTTTGGTTTCACAGTGTTGTGTTGCAAAAGAGAGTAAGTTGTAGGAGGCCGTTTATCTGGGGAAGAAGATCAGCGAAGGTGCAGACGCCAAGCTTCAGTGTCTGTCCCCCGAGAGCCAGGTCAGCAAGTCCCAGCCCCTGCGGTCCAGGGCCTGACCCCAGATGGAGTCCACACCCCTCCTCAGCTTTCTATTGGTGTTGTTTACAGGGCTGAGAAAATGTTTAATCAGCATAATAGTCACAGAAGCCTTTGTATATATTCTTCCCACGACTAGTCTATAAAGGTTTATTTAGTTTTGTTGGGCTCATAAAACAAAAGTTTAGACTTCACAGGGTTCAGACTCCTCATTTTACAGATGGAAAGACTGAGGCCCAGATCCCCAGCAGTGAAAAAAACAAAAAGCCTCTGCAGTTTCATCGTGAACTGGGTTCGCTACAAAATAGACTCAAACCTTCAGACAGAAGGCCAGGCTTTATAATAAGGCCTTTTTGTATAACAATGTCTGAGTGCCTCTGATAGTATTGTTTCAGTTCTAAAAGAAACTAATTAATTTTCATCAAAAGCATTACAAATAAAAAAAATCAGATGTGCTGAAAAATGAATGAAAACTAATGAAGGAATGTCATCAATTTTAGTTAATTTGGAGAAGAAAGAGCCAAGTTCTATTTTACAGGTGATAAAATTTTAACAATTTCTTTTCCACAATAAAAGTTCCTTTTTAAAAATCGCTAGAGACAAAGTTAATAAATCATATCCCATCTGTAGCCAAAGAGAAGACAATCTGAAGCCAGGGTATTCAGCTTGGCCCAGAAGACAAGCCAGGTGAGCCCACGCTCTGCAGAATCCTGAAGTCAATCGAGTCAAGGAGAGTGAGTCTGTCCTCCCGTCTGGGTTGGCACCAGGCCCCACGCTAAGCCAGCACCCCGGAAGGTGAGAGCCCAGGGAGGCGCCCATCTGCACAAGCCCCTGACGGTCAAGTCCCACAGGCGGCTCCTGGCTGGACCAGTGCTTCCCTCATGCACGCTGACTGCTGAGGGGTTTCTGCAGGCCCCGAGGCGCCCGGCCCCCGGGAACGCGAGCTGGGCCCCCTCCTCTGCTGGCTGCCGCGTGCTCTCCTGAGTTGGGCCTCCACAAACGCCGCGGCCGTTTTCTGGCC
Organism: Alces alces; assembly: GCA_015832495.2. Classification (NCBI taxonomy): domain Eukaryota; kingdom Metazoa; phylum Chordata; class Mammalia; order Artiodactyla; family Cervidae; genus Alces; species Alces alces. The sequence continues at coordinate 38,303,822 of JADEYB020000015.1, forward strand.
GTACGTGTGGCGACACCACGTTCTCTTTGCCATGCAGACTTGGATGCCTTGTTGTCGGGCTGTCAGGGAGTCGATTCCACTGACGCAGCGTGAGGAAGGATGGGTGCGTTCCTCACCCTTGGCGGGCATGTCAGCCAGACTGGGCTGCTGGTCTGGGCGGGGGAGGTGACTGAGACCTTCCTCACAGTGTCTAGGTGGCTTTCCCCATTGTTATGCGTCCAGGGCCCGCCGCAGAACAGATGGCCACAGGCTTGGAGACGAGCGACGCTTGGGACGGCAGTTCTGGCAGCAGGTCTCTTGTTAAGCTGCCCTTTCTGGTCTCAAACTCTGAGCCATCTCCCTGAGCTAACTGGAGGCTCCGAGCTGTCTCCAGGTGCATTCGGGTTCTCCCTAGAGCAGTACCGCTCAAGTTTTAGTGTCAGAATCTGGAGAGCTGGCTGAGCCACAGATTCCTGGCCGTGGCCCCAGAGGTGCCGGTCACTAGGTCGGAGTGAGACTCTGGGAATCTGCGTGTCTAGCAAGTATCCAGGTGATGCTGACGCTGCCGATCCCCGGAGGACACTTTGGGCAGCTTTGCTCTAGAACCTCTGAACAGCACCACTCAAGGACTCGGCTGTTCAACCAGCAGCATCACCTGGGAACATGTTAGAAATCTTGGTTTTCCCAAACTTTACTGTTTAGAATAGGAATTGCCTAAATATCCTGTTAAGATGCAGAATTTGATAAAGTAGCTGTTAGATGGAGCTCAGAATTTTGCATTTCTAACAAACTCCCAAGACAATATGATAATTACGGTCCAAGGACCATACTTCGCATTTGGTCTGATAATTTTCAGGAATGGCTACATAGTAACATCATCTGGGTGTTTAAAAACAGTCCTGAACCAGCCCAGTAACTTTCTTGGGTGTCCAGGGTAAAGGAGAGTGTCATATACTTAATGATACTTTTATTCTATTCTGTCGCTTTCCCTATGATATTGTTAAACACATTAGCCAGCACTTCTGAGTTTCCTGTGACTTGTCCTTTATCAGTGGACCTCCCGTTTCCACTGTCCGGCCCCTTCAGGAGGGCAGTCAGCGGTCCTCAACTCCACACCCCCTGCCCCACCTCTTTCCCTGTTTCAACTTTCATTTCCAAACTAAGCCCAGACCTCTCACTACCACTGTCACTGAACATGGGCTTCATACATGTATGCCCATATCAACCATAAGAGAATTTTGAGAAACTATATCCCCTGTATCCCTTTCACATCTTTTAAGCTTACACTTTAAATGGTTACATTGAATCCAGGAGATGGTGAAGGACAGGGAAGCTTGGCATGCTGCAGTCCACGGGGTGGCAAAGAGTCGGACATGACTAAGCGACTGAACAGCATTTAATTTCTGGTGTGTTTTAAATAAACCTTCAGATCACTTTCACACGCACCTAAAAGGGACCTAGATTCCTTTGTGAAATGATGCCAGCCTTCATTCATTTAAAAATCTCCTTTTAGCATCTAGAAATTTTATGTCATTCTTTTTTCTCCTTCAATCTATGACAGAATTCTATTCATTGTAGTATGTTTTATGTTTGAAAGTCTTTTATCATTGCATCACACTTCTCTACATAAGAAAGGAGAGATATTTCATTTTTTTCAAATTCCTCTAATTCTAAAACTCTGTATGTTAAAAAAATTTCTAGGTTGGTTATCCATTATAATTATTATTAATATTTAATAAATCCAACATACATCATTATAAATTTTGAAAAATACTGAATATAGAAAGTAAAATTCTACTGGAAATGCATCTCTTAATGAGATGAATGAGACTGTTCTCTTTTTAATTAGTTCATGTATTCATGGATGAATATTACTTCCAGCTAAAATGAGAAAGTGTTCAGCATCAATTTTATTCCTGTTTTTTTGTTTTTATAAATGTGTGCACCGAGAAAACTTATTTTCATGAATAAGTAGATGAGAATGGAAGCTTCGTTGTAACAACGTCAGTCACTTCTTTGACATTGTTCCGATGGCTATGCCCAAAGTCACACAGTAATTTATCAGCAAACATAATTTTTCATGATCTATTGGCTGACAACTTGACTAGCTCCTCCTTCCATTTTGTTGAAAGCTAAGAACTGTAAGCCACCCAACTGGCAAGAGGATCTCTTACCCAGTATTAAAGGCATCTGCTTTCTCAGCACGGGCCCGAGTGTTTGAAGCTACGCTTCATCCGACAAGTGGAGGGCTTGACAGTCCAGAGCAATGCAGCGAAGACGGACCAGCCTTGGGTGGGACGGAGCCTCTTCCCTCGTGTGGCGGGAGAGAAGCGGCTGCGACAGGGACGGGACGCCCTGCTCCTTTGCTGCAGACGATTCCTCATGCAGAGCCGTCCAGGAGACAGCCCACGCGTGAACGTGGCGGTAGAAACTGGTTCCCGGAAACCCACCCATCTCTGGGGTCCCTGGGGTAACTGAGCCCCGATCTGAGGGTCCTGGATGGAGGTGAACCCCGTCAGTCAGCGGAGAGCAGAGGGCGCCCAGCAGCCAGGCAGCAGGAATGACTCCGCCGAGCGCTGTGAGACGCTCCCAGCCTCCCTGCCTGACCTCCGTTCACCTCCCTGATAGCGTCTGAGCACAGCAGAAGACGTCCCGCCACGAGAAGGGCGGTAACCGGCGCCTGGCTGGCGTCCTTGTCGGGGCGCCCATCCGGGCCGAGGCTCGAGCGGCAGCCTCTCCAGCTCCCCGCTGTCTTGAGGGCATGTGGGTCCAGGGCCACTGGCTCTTCAGTGTCCACGTGGAATCTTCTGGGTTTTTTAAGGCTGTTCCCATTTCCTGAACAGGCCTCTCTGGGCCTCTGCTCGGACAGAGCCTTGATCTCATCTTGGAAGCTAGTACGTTCCAGCCGTGAACAGAGTGGGGTCTGCTGACCTCAGGCACTGCTGTGCCCTTATCAGGGCGGCCTCCTCCCCAGCTCTTGAGCTGGCGAACTCCTACTCAACCCTTGGTCTCGGTCAGCATCAGTCCCTCAGGGACCACCTTCCCAGGGTCCCCCAGATGGGGCTGGATGTCCACCTTGGGGTTTCCGTAATGACCTGGGCTTCCCTCTAATGCGGCTCACATGCTTCTTTTAATCACCTATTTAATTAGATGACCTTCTCACCTTTGGCTTCCCTGACTATCCAATGCCCAGCGTATGAGATATTCTGTAAGGAACTGTATGAGGTCATCAGTCACTTGCCAAGTACCCCACACCGGCCTTGAGCTGACCACTTCTTTGGGGCGCCGTTAACTCAGATTATTAGAGACCCTGGAGGTGCGCAGTGTAGCTGCCCCAAGGAGTGACCGACCACCCGTCTTTGCCAGCAGAAGCCCGCCCACGGGAAGCCGCTCCACGGCTGCAGAACTTCGGCACGTGAACCTCAGGTGTGCATCCGCTCACACCAACGAGGGTGCTGGAGCCGGAGTGTCAGTTGTCACGACAAGCCCCCGCCACTGCTACACACTTCCAGGAGCGGACGGGGACCAGAGGCGGCGCGTGCAGGGGGTTTCAACGGGAGCCCTCTGTATTCGGTGTTATTGTTCTCACGGGACTGTTCTGTCTAGTGTGGTATTCCCTGGACACATGCGGTTACCGAAATTAAAATAAATCCATAAAGTTAACGATCCGCTTGCTCAAACACTCTAGTCACATTTCGAGCACTGCGGGAACTGGCCACCACACCGCACAGGTCAAGTAGAGAGGACCCCCGTCATCACAGAGGCTGCCAGGGCCCACGGGGCGGAGCTCAGGTGCCCCGAGCAGGGGCGGGGGTTCAGAAACACTTCTGTCCAAGGAGCGGGTCTGTCAACACAGCACCCAAGTTCCTCAAGAACGAAGAGACCTCTCTCACTCTGCAACAGCGGCCGTCTCACAGCTTTAAACCTGCAGTAATTCAACATTCCACATGAATGTTTCCCCCAAACAAAGAACAGTGCCCTCCCCGGGAAGCCTCTGCCTCAGGAGGAGGTGCTCAGCTAGGGAGACCGCTCCACCCAGGGAGGTGGCAACTTGTCAAACAGTTTCTGAGGTCAGAAAAGTCTCTCTCAATGCCTAAATACTGGTTCATGGGCTTTTAAGGTGTTGTGTGGACTAAAGGAGACCCGGGCAAGGAGCAAACATGTCCCACAGATGGGAAGTCTGGACCTCTGATCCAAGACCTCAGGGAAGAAGCTGCAACAGGGAGAAGAAATCGGGGGCAGTTATGAACTAGTGATCTTCCCCTAGAATCCACACGTGCTGCGTTGAGCTCCATTGTGTCCAGCTCTGCGACCCCATGGACTGTAGTCCGCTGGGTTCCTCTGTTCGTGGGATTCTCCAGGCAAGAATACAGGAGCAGATTGCCACTTCCTTCTCCAAGGGATCTTCCCGACCCAGGGACTGAACTCACATCTCCTGTGTCTCCTGCGTTGCAGGCAGATTCTTTACCTGCTGAACCACTGGGGAAGCCCTAAAATCCGTATGTGGAAGCTCTATGAACCACTAGGGAAGCCCTAAAATCCGTATGTGGAAGCTCTAACCCTCCCTGTGACTAGCTTCGGAGATCAAGCCTCTGCAGAAGGAATTAAGGTAAAATGAGGTAATGAGGTCAGCCCCAGTTTGATAGGACTGGTGTCCTTATTAGAAAGGAAAAGACGCCAGGCATCTCGCTTCCCTCCCTCCCCCAATGGGTGCATAGAGGACATGGCTGTCTGCAAGCAGTGAGAAAGGTCTCACCAGAAAGCACCCCTGCACCCGGCTCCAGGAGGTGATGTCTAAACCGCCCTGTCCATGGCATCTTGCTGTGGCAGCCTGGGCTAGGACGAGGGTCCTAACTCATGTATCTAAGTCATTTCGTGCACATATATATGAGTCATGAATAGAACACATAAGTTATAAGGAAATCAGCTTCTATAGATCACATATTGAATGGCTTAGAGATGAAGAACGTATGTGGATGGTCTAGCTGTAAAGCTGTCCATCTCTTAAGTTACAGTCTGACACACAGGTGCTGAGTCACCTCACAGGGCTCGGCAGCTCTGCCTGCAGGAGGGCCCCGCTCCCGAGAAGAGCGATACTGACAGCTCGGAGGCTGTAATTCCACTGGTCTGTTCTATTTATTTCTAACGCAACCTGTCTCTCGAAATTTTTATCATGTTTTCTTTATATAAGCCTACACTAATTGAACTCTTCTCACAAAAAGGGTTGCCTCAACACACATCTCGCACATGTTAGTTTCATCTTTACCAATCCTCGGGCTTCCCTGATAGCTCAGTTGGTAAAGAATCCACCTGCAATGCAGGAGACCCGGGTGCAATTCCTGGGTCAGGAAGATCCGCTGGATAAGGGATAGGATATCCACCCCAGTATTCGTGGGCTTTCCCTGTGGCTCATCTGGTCTGTCTACAATGTGGGTAGACCTGGGTCTGATCCGTGGATAGGGAAGATTCCCTGGAGAAGGAATAGGCTACCTACCCCAATATTCTTGGGCTTCCCTGGTGGCTCAGATGGTAAAGAATCCGCCTGCAATGCAGGAGACCTGGGTTCGATCCCTTGGTTGGGAAGATCCCCTGGAGAAGGGGAAGGCTACCCACTCCAGTATTCTGGCCTGGAGAATTTCATGGGCTGTATAGTCCATGGGTCACAAAGAGTCGGACATGACTAGTGACTTTCACTTTTACTTCACCAACCCTACCTTTTGAAGCAGGAGAAGGATTAGAAAAGGAAGGGGCAGACGCTCAGGACGTGTGGGGAACGTCCGCCTCCAGCTTAGGACGCCCAGGTGAAAGCGCTGGTGTGTCCCCTCCCAGCAGTGCAGGCTCTGACAGCAGAGTCCGGCCTGCCCACATTACCAGTGTGCTGTCAGGGGCCAGCGCGGCGCTGCCGCTTACCAAGTACTGAATGGACTCAAGTGTGCTGAGTGAAAGAAACAGCGGACTGATGGATGGATGGATGGGCATTCTGGAAAAATCTGGGATTTAACTACATGATCAGGGACAGCTGAGAGCTGGGAACACAGGAAGCATGTGAGACGACTTTGTCGGGAATTTAGAAGAAGAACAGACTCTGAGGCGGGAAGTAGAAGGACATAAGCAAATTTAATTTCCAAGTGACAATGTCCAGCAGTACCATGGGTTCTGGGGGCCTGACTTCCTGATCGCTTTTCCTCCTGTCACCAGTAGCTGCATAATCTCTTGGACGAGGGAAAGAGAGAGAAAGAGGGAAGCCGGAGACCAGAGGGCCAAAAGAAGCCATGAAACAGAAAACAATCAATAATTGAGGAGGTGCGTGGGGGCAAGACTTCATGTCAGGGCACCTTACTAAGTCAAGCAAAGAAGTTCAAGAGTTAGAAGATAATTAGGATTTTAGAGTCATCATGGAAACTTAAAATCATTCATCCAACTTTCTACTTAGCAAGGACTGAACGCTGAGAAGTGTCGGGAGAGAACATTTGACCGAAGGTGATAGTTAAAGTCACAGAATCAGTGAGTCCTCCAGGGAGAAATGAGCATCAGAAAAACAAACAAAACATTGCCCCCAAGGATGAGACAATGGAGAGTCCTCTCATGCCGGAGAGGAGAGGACCAAAGGGGTTGCTGCTGCTGCTGAGTCGCGTCAGTCGTGTCCGACTCTGTGCTGAAGTTGCTCAGTCGTGTCCAATTCTTAGCGACCCCAAGGACTGCAGCCTACCAGGCTCCCCCATCCCTGGGATTCTCCAGGCAAGAACACTGGAGTGGGTTGCCATTTCCTTCCCCAATGCGTGAAAGTGAAGTCGCTCAGTCATGTCCAATTCTTAGTGACCCCAAGGACTGCAGCCTACCAGGCTCCTCCGTCCATGGGATTTTCCAGGCAAGAGTACTGGAGTGGGGTGCCATGGCCTTCTCCGACCAAAGGAGCTGAAACACCTAAAGACAAGGAGCTGCAGAAGAACAAGAGGCCAGGCAGTGAGAAGGCCCCGAGAAGCCATGGGTGGCAGAGGTCAAGGGCAGGAGGGTTCAGGGACTCCCCTGGTGGTCCCCTGGCTAAGAATCGGCCTTGCAACGCAGGGCACGTGGGTACCATCCCTGGTCAGGGAACTAGGATCCCACATGCCGCTGGGCAGCTAGGCCTGCACACCACAACTGCAGAGCCCGTGAGCTGCAGCGGACAACCCCACACGACACAACAGAGAATCTGCGTGCCGCAACTAAGACCCGACACAGCCAAGCAAATAAATATTAAGAAAAAAAAAGAACAAGAGAGTACAAATAATGGTCCATGGCGCAGGGTGAAGAACGAAGACAGGGAAGAAAGCAATGCATTTGCTTCACTCATTCACAAGTCTTTACAGAGTCCCTATTACTTGCCACGCATTCTTCGAGCCACGTGGAGCGACAAACAACCCCCTCGCCTGGTGGAAAGCACTTTCTGGGGGGGAGAAGACAGTGCACCTGGAGGGAGGAGGTGCAGGGGATGCGGACTTGAAGCCAGGGGAGCGGCCGCCAGGACGGCAGTTCCAATGGTGCCCAGCACCACGGAGCGCAGTCCAACCCGGATGTCCTCTCGTAACCACCTCACTGGTGCTGCGTCCCTCCATCAATGGGAGACGAGAGGACAGAGTTCTGCTAACAACGCTTCTCTGGCCCTGGAGGTGAAGTGTCCCATTTGGCATTTAACACGCTGTATTCTCAACATTTGCTCATGGATGTGCCTCTGCTCAAGAAAAAGGCGAGCTCAGGAAAGACAAGAAACACGTGTCCTACTTTTTTGGCCACGTATGGCGGCACGTAGGATCTCAGTTTCCTGAACAGGTCGAACTCGTGGCCCTCGCACTGGGAGCGGGGGGTCTTAACCTCTCTGGGGAAGTCCTGAGACCCACGCGTCTCATTCACTCACTCTTCTCAGCGCCAGTATAACACCTGGTAGATATTAGGTGCTCAGCGTTCCCTGAACAAAATACCAGGAAGAACGTCTGAAGGTCTTCAGTGGGGGCTATACGTTTTGGAAGAAGAATGAGAGAGAAGCCAAGGAGACGACGCCGCAGCACTCTGACCGCTCCTCCCCGGTGTTCGGGGCTGAGCAGGGGGCGACTCCGGAACGGCAGAGGATGCCCGCTGCTCCCGCAGTGATGGTCCGGCTTTCTCTGTGCGTCCCGAGTGCTCTTCCACGCCAGGGACTCAAGCTGTCTAATGCCAGCAGGCCAGCAGGGCGGGCGCACCAACCAGGCAGCACTGAGGCCAGTGGGGGCACATTGGTGTCCCGCCCAGTCCTTCAGGTACAGACTTCAGAGGTGGGCTCAGCCCAGCCAATCTCAACGCCAGGACAGAGCTCAAGAGAGCAGAACGCCTGCCTTCATCTTTACAAGAGCATGGTCACCATCATAATGCTTTTAATGTGGTGCTGAAAATGAACAGGAATGAAAGACTCTAACTATTGCCTATTCACTTCATATTTCTCTATGATGGTAACATTTTTTGCGTAAGTTTTTCTGAGGATGTTTTCCTCGATTGAGTTTGGTTCTTCCTAAATAAACCACTAAACTTTCTTAAATGAGCTATTAACCAAAGGGCAGCCTGTTTGTATGGTTTTCATCCATAGGACACTCTGACTAATCAGGGTGCTTCCCAAAGTCTGAAGGAATGGAAAGGCAGCAGGCTGAATTCTGGAGCACGTTAGTGCTGGAAACCCTCGCAAATGAGAGCAAGCCTTGGTGTGATTCAGCCCTGTCTGAGTCAATACAGCCCCTGAGTGACACCCTGACGCGGAGACACGTTAGCGTGTGGACAGTCTTTCAAGGGAAGTGAAGGGAGCTGCAGGCAGAGGGTCATTTAATACCAGCTGGGATACAGCTCAACGAACCCCATTATCAGGAGGGCAGGCAAACAGACAACCCAGCCGCGGGGTCAGCGGACTGGGGCGCCCCACCGACTCATCTCTTCTGGAGCTCTGACTCCTCCTCCCAGGTCCAGGCTGGGGACCAAAGTGGAAAAACAGTCATCCTTTCACCGGAGTTTTTGCTCTTCTGGGTTTCTGTTTATGTCTTTCCCTGGGAAAACTACACAGTACATCCTTCAGGCTTCCCAGATGGCCATTCTCATCTGCAACTAAGGTGAACCAGAAAAGCCCTAGCTCGCATATCTGTGATCCTATAAAACTACAGAAGAGAGCAGTCCTCGGAATCCACGGTAAGAAGCTACGCTTGCCTGACGTTCCTGGGCCAACAGCAAGTTACACTGACCATCGGAAGTCACGCTTCTTACACTCGTGGATGCCCTGCTTTGCCCAATATCGAGCTACCCGAGGCTCTGAGAGTGGGGACTGACTTTGTGCCAAGCAGGAAATTCCTGAAGACCATGAGAGGTGAGGGCCCAGGCAGGACAATTGCCTGAAATGACAAAGAATCACACGCAGAGACCACTGCTACGGACTCACCAGTTAGAACACAGAAAGGGTCTTCTCAAGATCAGTTTCTGGCTCCTATTATTTATGACATAAATTCCATCTTTTTTACCTCTCAGATACAAAGTGTTCTTGGAAAAGCAGGGGAATCCGGCACTTTGGATCTGGTAATGGTCTTCATAGCAGCTAAGTGGCCTTTCTCTTTAACAACATTTTACCTGATTTTCTTAAGATTTGATTTAATATTCTCAGCCACCATGTAAAGATCTACAGTTTTAATTACCTGCTGTAATTGCCTTCTGTAAGAGCCAAAAGAACATCATTTATTGTGATCAGTAATAAAACATTATGACTAAGCGGTAAAGGTAGGTCTGAGCTGTTATTGGAAGATGACCAAACATCAGGCTGCCTACTCAAGGCAGCAACCAGATTGAGGACTTTCACTATGATTTTACAAATTGATAACAATTCTGCCATCTAAATAATCTATAAGCTGGAGTTGGAAAACCCCAAGAAGGCCTAAGGAAGAGAAGCTAAACAGATGTTTCTGAATTATCAGATTCAGAATATTGAACTCATTCATAAAAAGAAAGGGTACTGGGAAGTGTGCATCATTTTTATTCAACAATTGAGAAAACCACATTTACAACTAACAACTAGTTCTGCGGTCTTGTCTCAGATGATAACTATGACTCTGCTTGGGGTTTCCCCAGACAAGATGGACAATGAGTTCATAAAATGATTGTACAGAAAATTCAATTTTCCATCCCCTTTGTCTGTGCCATCTAAAAACTCCTTATCTTCGGTATCAGTTACAGTGTCGGGGAAAGCAGGCAAAGTGCTTCAGTGAATGTTAATACCCAAAGGGGTCAGAACTAGGAAGATACTTACTGCCTAAGTATATAGTGAGTTAAAATGTTATAATACTGAGTTAAAGTGTTGCGTTGCTCTCCAAATGTTATTAGGTTTTGAAATGTTATGTTTGCATATTATGAGCCTATAGTGAACTGTCCTTCAATTCTCAGTTACCTAAATTTAGGATGTGGCTGTTGGCTAGGTTTAAGACACTGGACCCCAAAGTCAAGGGTAAAAGTTGTTAGGGGTACTTCTATTTACAGTTCTCCAACTGCCTCAAGAGCCGTGTATTTAAATATCTGGCTACAGGGACTTCCCTGCTGGTAGAGTGGATGAGAATCCACCTGCAGTTGTAGGGCACGCAGGTTCGATTCCCATCTGGGAGGATCCCACACGCTGTGGAGCAGCCAAGCCCGTATGCAGACACTACTGAGCCCGTGTGTGGCAAGTGCTGAAGCCCGCGTTCCGCAACGAGAGAAACCACCTCAGTGGGAAGACCGTGCACCGCAGCCAAGAGTCGCTCCCAGTTGCTGTAACTAGAGAAAGCCTGAGGGCAGCAATGAAGACCCAGTGCAATAAAAAAATAAACACATATCTGAATATAATCACCTGAATTGGTACGGTTAGTAAAGGGGCAGGAGGAGAGGGTTTTTGGAGAAACTCTTAAAGTTGAGTTTTGTGGAAGAGTCTGTAAAAAATCTGATTAGGCAAATCACTGCCTAATTTATTTGTGCCCTTAAATAGTCATGCTATAATTGGGAGAAGTAAATGAATGCTATGGCTCATTTACCGCATCCAGCTGGTCAGAATCTGCTTGGTGAATGGTCTTCCCCCATGTGCTCCCCTCACTCCCAGGGGCGTCTCATTCACTCACTCTGCAAAATGCACCCAGCGGGTCAACCGTAACGCTTGGAAAGTCGGGGAGCAAAACCGTGCCTGTGGGAAACACACCGAGACCAGCCACAACCTACCGGACGGCCCACACGGTGTCCAACGCGCTACTAAGGAAACACCACCGCTCAGCACCCCTGAGTCCAGGCCACCTACGCCGGCCTCTGTGGGTTGAAAGACGGGGCCAGGCCCCGTGCACGGACAGCACACGGCCTTCACCGGGACTGAACGGTTAGCGGAAGTGGTGCTGGCGTCAAAACTGCAGCTCTCGCTTTTTAAAACGCAGCCACCTCCCCTGAGGCCAGGTGTGAAAGAGCTCCTGACGGAGAACCTCCAGACCACAGCGGGCGCTGCCTCGGGGAGCGGCCACTTTGCCCGCGCGTGTAGACTTTTCCACGGGCTTCCCGCATCAGTACACAGCTGACAGCAAGGGCCAGCCCAGCCGGGTCCCCAGCCAGGGCGTCTGGGAGTCAGATAGACCTTGATTTGAGTTCTCAACTCTCCATTTAACTTCTTGTGCTTTCTGTCAATAGCCTAACTTCTCAGGGCCTTAACGCCCTCAGCTTTGAAATGGGTGGATCATTAACTCCCAGGGCGGATGTGGAATTTCAGGAGGAAAACGTGTGTGAAACTATCTTTATCTCAAGGAGCATGAGCACCCTTCTACCTGTACCCTTGAGGAGTCACTCAGCTTATTTATAAATTAAAAATGATCAAATCTGATAGAGCTTAGAAAAGTTTTTAATATTAAAATAATTTTTTAAATGTTTAAGAATTTTTTAAAAACTACCTTATTTCCATAGCATAAGTTGATATTTAAAGTTTTAAAAACAGATTTGAAGGAGTGTAAAGAATATAATTTTTGAAAAAAAATAGAATTCTCAGTGTATTTTAATATTTTAATGTTCTAGTATATTATAATAATATAAACCATTGCAGTACTCTGTTATATGCATCCAAAGGAACCTAAATATTTGAGGATTTGATAGACATCAGCACCCATTTAAACAACCCATGAACAAGCTCTAATTTTTAATAGTCAGAAAGTTTCCATTTCTATTTCCCTTTCTGAATTTGTGTTTCCAGTATATTCCTCCAACAGAATTTTATCCTAATTTATTATATTTAATGATTAGAAGTATTTTATTGATCACCCTATCACAGCCTCTGAAAAACTATAATATAAATTGAAAATTTCCCAGCAATCAAAAGCCTCCGGAGTTTAAAAAAAATCTCAAGCTCTAAACTCAGCTATTGTTACAATTATTACTTGCATCAACCCCCCAACACATGTATAACAAATTTTGATGAACATTATATATAAGAGAAAAAAAATCACAGGACATGCATGAGATGGATAGCAAGGTTTACCCTGATTCTAATCCTCCTTTTGTTTTTTGTAGAAATAACTGCTAGGAAATTTTGCTCATATAAAAAAATAGATGAAAATGGAGGGAATTTTGTTATAGAAATATCTCTCAGTTGTTTAAATTCCTCTGAATATACCAGAAGTCACAGAGTAATTTATTAGATACGTAGACTATTTTTTGTTCCAGTAACAAATAAACTCTGCAATGTCAGTGCTTAGCATGCAAAGTTTTGTTTTCCACTGGTTGTAGTTTAGTTGCTAAGTCGTGTCTGACTCTTTTGTGACCCCACGGGCTGTAGCCTGCCAGGCTCTTCTGTCCATGGGAGTCTCCAGGCAGGAACACTGGAGTGGGTTGCCATGCCCTCCTTCAGGGGATCTTCCTGACCCAGGATGGAACCCTGTCTCCTGCTTTGGCAGGTGGGTTCTTTACCCCTGAGCCACCAGGGAAGCCCCTTCCCACGCACATTGAGTCTCATGCAGCCGGGGTGACTCCCCAGGGCTATTCTTTCCACACACTCATTCAGTCCACCCTGCGGGCGGCTCCACCGTCTCCACGTGGCCCTGCCACGGTGGGCCCCACAGGGGCGGGGGAGCGTGAAGGTGACCTGCTAGCTCTTAAACACGCGGCCTGAGGCGACCGCCCCTTCCTCTCACTTTTCACTGGGTAGATCGAGGCAGTCCCCAGACTGCAGAAGGTCTGGAAATGTCTTCCCATACCGAGAGCAAGTGGACTTTCTGTCACTTGGCGATCGATCACTGAAGATTACTTATAATAAAGTGTCAGCTGACAGTGCCTTTGGGTTCTGCCTCATTTTGTAGACAGAAGGGAATTGAAAACACCTGATTTATAAAAGGATTTACTTCCCAGCTATTAGAGTACTTCACTGTCTCAGTTCTGACACTGACACTTTGAATCACCCCTTTGTGTGGCACCTGGAGTTTGTTCCCTCAGATGACGCCCGTACCAAAGACTCAGGAAGAGTGGGACGCATGCCCATAGGAGAGGGACAGTGGTGAGGAGAGTCCCCCGGCACCTAGGGCATCCTTAGGACGATCTGGTTTTTATTTTTAACTTTTCATTATTATCATCGGCCATGCTGCGGCTTGCGGGATCTTAGTTCCCCAACCAAGGTTCGAGTCTGGACCCAGGCGGTGTGAAAACCGAGTCGTAACCACCAGACTACCAGAGAATCAATCCCCAGGATGATCTGATCTTTACAAAGGGGATGAGGAAGCAGTTGCCCTGAGAATTACACAGGACTGCTCACCGTCTTGACGTCTCTGTGCACCCTGGGGGCATCGTAGCCCATGTGAGGAGCACTGTTTGGGGAGAGTGGAGATGTCGGGCACCCCAAATGTGCTTGAAAGCTGAGGGCAAATTACAACTCGTGCTTGAACCCAACACCCCAGGGTTTACCAAGGACGGCATTAGACTGAAATAAGTCACGGAGGGGGAAGGAAGACAGCTTGGGATGAGCAGAGACGGGAATCCAACAGAGAGAAAATGCGTAGACGACAAAAAACAACCCAGCTTTGTCTTGAGCATATGGGGAGAGAATCAGGGCCTCATTATTTTTCGTCACTTTGACCTTTATTTCTCAAGTCTGGTTGAGAATCCCCAGCTGTACGCTTATTCCAAACCTCATCCACCACCATGGACACACACTAAAACTGGCATTTTCACTTGTTTTTGAACTGGAAGCGTAAGAAAAGAAGTAATCGTCAAAGCTATCATGCAGATGGGGGTCTACCAGCGGGATGGCCCACCACACACTGCACGCAAGCTGCCCTGAGGCAGATCTAAAAGCTCTCATTTTCAAGGTGGACAGGATGCCTCCATATATCTGTTTGCTTCCAGAACTTCCCAATGGGCTGTGGTTTCACCTTTGCCCGGTAGGTGGGTTTATGTATTTGTGTGTTTTTAACTAAACTAACTCTGACAGGGTAGACAACTGGATACAAAGTACACCTGGGGGGAAGTCACAGACCTGAGTTACAAGTCTAGCGCAAAGGAGCCACAGAAACACAAATGGGAACACTCACATCGGTGCTCGTCATCAGCCACGTTCCAGGAAAAACTGCCCTCTGTAATCAGATGTTGAAGAGCCTGTCCAGAGAGCTGCACATTATCAGGAGGACCAAGCAAAATATGGGTTTCCATTCGCCAAGTGTATATTGTGTCCTGAGACATGAACTTAAGATGGAATGAAGCCGTCACGATCCGCAGGATACTGAAGACACCGTCGTCTTTGCCCTTCTGTATTTCACCTTCTGGTGTGAAACACGCTCATACTTCAGCACAGCCTCGGTGTACACACATCAGGCTGCCGTCCATGGGGCCACTGAGAGACACAACTGAAGTGACTTAGCACACACAAGCTCAACGATTAAATTCTACTGTGAAGGACACTTCCTGTTTTTATGTTTCTGAACTTTCTGGCGGTGAGGTACCATGTAACCTATAAAGTCATAGTTGGATCTGAAATTGGTCGTTTATAATAAGACACTACCTCCAGATTGCTTTCTAAAAACATTTCAAATCATTCCTATCACTTTGGGCATCCAGCCCATGTCAAAGAACAAGTGAAAGGCGTATGCTCAAAGGCCCCCTCTTTAGCTATGATGTTAGAGGCCTGAAGAAAGTAAGACAGAATTTTATCCGGGCACACGAAAATCATGCTGTAGAGGCCAGGCCTCTTGGACGAACGTTCGCAGACGTTATTCTCAGGAATTCACTTTCAACTACTAACCGTATATGAGGTCTGCAGTTAAATTAGCATTATAGAGGACAAAAGAATGTTAAGTGGTGTTCAGAATTAAAAGCAAGGGTTTGCCAGCCTCAAGGAGGATCAGTTGAAACGATATCCTATCTGCAAACGTTGTTTGAAGAGGCGACATTAAAATGAGAGAGGTGAAAAAAGCGGGGAAGGAGAGAGGCAGTCATTTCTTTTCTAATCTAAGCTTCGTCCCAGCAGAGAGTCTCACTATGCTGGACATTCTGAAGACTAGGTCAGAGCTGATGATGCGTCTAAGGCACGTATGGTGGCGTTTAGACAATAATTGGTTAATCACTGTGCAGAACTCGTCTCATCTCCTAAACTCTCTTTCCTTTTTTTAAAAAAGAAACTCTTCATTCACAGATTAATTCAGTTTGGAAGATCTGATCCACACGAGTTAACTCAATGTAAAATCTTCAGAGGGAAAACCAAGCGCAGGTTGACAGGTGTATGAAGCTTGCCTGGGTTTGACCTCAGAGTGGAAACGCGTCTTCTCAGGCGAACACAGCCCATTCTTTTCCTGGCGTGAACCTGAGCTGCGGGAGTCGGCCATGAAAAATTCATGCAGGGTGCTTCAGCGGTCCACTTACGTCCTTAACATCTGCTGGCTTCACGTCACGTGAAAACTTCAAAGTGAATCCACCCCGTGATTGCGACAGGCTTTCCCTTGGAGCAGGGGTGGACAGCCCAGAGACGTCCTCCCCTTCCTGGCAGGCAGGAAACGCCTGGCAGGACGCGGTGACTTACCCTCTTAACCACGTAAAGGGGGAGGGCGGGGAGCAGTGGGGGTACCATGGCGGGGCTGCACGGCCCTTCGGATTGTTGTGCTGCCTCAAAATTTTATTTTTCATCTCCACCTTTTTGCTTCCCATAAGCTTCCAGTGTAGCCAAAATATTCAGCCACTGAGAAGGTGGTGAGGCTACTCTGAAGCGCGCAGCTGTGCGGGGAAACACATCGTCTCCTCCTGCCGGCCGGGTGACAGGGTCCCGCTCACATGGGTGGGTCCAGGCAAGGCCAGCCCGGGAGCAGCTCCAGCTGGATGCCAGGCTGTCCCGGCAACATGAGCAGTTTAGTACAATGACTGCAGACAAGAGGTGGGCCGCGTGGCTCTCTCCACTTTTAAGTTAATTACAGTGCAAACCAGCAGGAATTTAATTGCCAGTAGCCTACCACCTTGATCAGATTCACTACAGAAAGGTTCCCTACTTTATTCTCCTGATGCCAAGGGAAAATTTATCATCGTTAAATGATAATTGGCTGTAATATCTTTAGATTCTTCAGAAATGCTGGCTGGCAAGTTTCTAAAATTTTTCATCAATCTTGTTTGGTGTTTTTAAGAGGCCTACATCAGAGAAAAAAAGATGTCTAGGTCTGAAGAACACACTGCATCTTACTGTCTGCGTGAACAGGTCTCAAGAGTGTTCCATAATAAATTTATGGAGTTTATTTTTACTATAATTTAAACTTTATTCATTATTTATTTGTAATTCCATAATGAATCCAGTGGAGGTGGTGCACCCTCCTTATTTCACACGGTGCTGGCAGGGGAGTCCCGAACGACAGTGCCCCCCATCCCCACATTGTTCCCCACAGTCCAGAGAGGAGAGAAACTTAAACAGTCACTTCTGGGGACTTCCCTGGCAGCCCACCAGAGGGCCAGTGGTCAGGACTCTATGCTTCCACTGCAGAGTGTGTGGGTTCGATCTCTGGTCAGGAAACTAAGATCCCACAAGCTGCAGAGCAAGGTCCAAAATTTTAAAACAGAAATAAATAATAGTAAAAATAAATAAACAAGCAATTCTGGGGTTTTCTGCAGATTTATCAAGACTTCTGATCTTTAGAGGTTTTCCAAATAGAACTCCAGTGAGAAAATGCATGATTGGTGGTGTTTAACTTTTAGGGAAATCTAATACGTCAACAGGCCAGTTCACTCAAGAATTAAAACAAGGATGCCTCCTCAGTCTCCTTACTTGTCACGTTCTATCTGGTCCCCATAAAGAGCAAAGAACACAAAAGCGGACAGAATGCAGATCTTCTCCTAAGATTTAAAATAAGTCTGTCCATATCATCACTTCCTATATCTCACCTTCTACACATTTTACCTGGTGCCAACAAAAAGATAAAAATACACACGGGAACAAAATGCAAGGCAGTTAATTATAATATTTATGAACTGCTTCTAAAATGCTTCTTGGTTAGACACTGAAATTATTAAAAGATTTACATATTCCAATTATCTAAGGCATGGCACTGTGTTAGTATGGCAACCTGCAAATCCACTGTATTGGCTTCATTTTCTGGCCCTTTAGGAAACTACTAGGTGTGGACTGTTTCATAACTTTGTGATGTCAGCATCAAGTTAACCAGAATATTTGTGCAATTTCCCTTCCTCTAATAGACTAAGGTCATTTTTTAAAATTCTGACTCAGAATTCTACTAATCTGACCTATTATTAGCTTAGTACGTACATTACAATTGAGTGTTGAATCAGATTTGCTAAACAGAATAAATGGTTCTAATGATATAAGTTGGAAATGACTAAAGTTATCACAGTCTATTTAATAACACAGTTTCCATCTTTTATTGTTAGTATTGAAAAGTCTTCATAAATCACATTCTTTTACTGCTGTGATTCTTGGTTCATGGGGTCCTTTAAACAGCAGAGCAACCTGCACTGGACATTGTGAGCCCAACATCGAATCAGTGGACGCAGCTCTCCACAGCCCCGAGAGGCCCCGCTGAAGGCCAGACCTGCACCCTCTGTGGTTGGAGCTGAGGACTCAGTTCCCAGGAATCATGGTGCCGAGGACAGGGTGGTGGCCACCTGGGAGCACTTGCCGGGCACGTGCGGGGCAGGTGAGGGCACGCTCAGTTAGTGCCTGCTGCCTCCTGACCCCGGAGCTGGCTACACTGTCCCAGGAACTGTGCTGGGCCTAAAGCATCTGCATGGTTGGGGACCAGGAGAGGCAGATGCTGTGGTCGACCTCACCTATGAAACAAAACCACCGAAGGGGAAAGCCATTCCTCCAAAGAGCTTTCTAAAGAGATGAAATCCACCACCATACAGTCAAACCGACTTCACTCACTCCGTTCGGACGTGATCACAGTATTCGGAAATTTTCCACGACCACCTCTCAGCCGTGTTTTCTCAACAGCACAGTCCCTGCCTTTCCGACCACGAAGCTTCTCGCTGCAGACGTCGGTGGCACTTCTGAGACTTACCTTTGATCTTGTTTGGCTCCGAGTTCTCGCTTCTCATCATTCCCCCTTCTCTGGCAATCAGTTCTTGCAAGGACAATTTTTGGAGCCTTCTTTGGAAGCCCAAATATGTGAACTAAGTTGCCTTAAACTAAAACTTCCTTAAATAAACTGAACATTTAACTGTGATGTGTGTGTATTTTTTTCATGATCCACGCTTTTAGTTATTCTTAAGATACACTCCTAATTTTACACAACTTAATATCTACATTTTCTAAAGGTTTTTAAAAATTAAAGTAAAAGAACACAACCTGTGGCCTTATCTCATCCCAAATAAGTTTCACGGATACAACTCCTTATAAGCCCAAAGATGTTCAATTGTTAAAAAACATACAGTAACAAGAGTACGAAAGCAAAAAAATTTTTTTCTTTAAGTTCCCCTGAACAAATAAGATCTTGCATTCAGAATTACTGGTCAGATTCACATTTTCTGCCAGTCACTTCAAGGAAAGCAGCTACAGACACTGGATCAACCCTGAACCATAACAACTAGCCAGAGAGGCGAGCCTTGCTGCAAAACGCCCCGAGACTCGAGTCGGTGGCTGTTAACTGCACGCAGCGTTCACTGCCCCCGCCCCCCGTGGCCCCGCGGGCTGCGGCACTCACTGGCTACGCTCAGGTGCACGGGCGGGCTGGTCTTGTTCTCCCCGTTTCTCTCGTTGACCGCCTGCACGTAGTAGGCCCCCGCGTCGCTGGCCGCCGCCGCCAGGATCACCAGCTGGTTCTCCAGTGAGATGGCTCTGCGTCAGGGGAGAGGGAGGGACAGGGTCAAGCCCCATGCACAGAACTTCTTCGCAAAGCCCGTTAAGTCACAGGCCAACTAAAAAGGAAATGTCCACAGCTGGTTTTCTGTTTGTTTTTTAGCTAAAACAAGATCTGGGAGGACAGAAACGAATCCCCAGGCCAACCTGAGGAATGAGGTGGAGGCTGAAACCTCCTCAGGTCCAACGATGCACTCGCTCCTGCCCTCCAGGGTCTGGGAGCCCCAGTCGCCACCTCCCTACCAACCCCGGTTGTAGGAAGACAGCCTTTGGAACATGCACACCCAGGGCTTGTCACACTCAGAGGTTCCTCTGGGAATTCATGACGAGACGGCTTAGAAGAAACTCTGGAGGAGCTGCCTCTCTCCTTCAGGCAGGGCTATTTGGTCACACTGGACCCCAAACCCTGGACCCACAGCGACGGGAGCTGTTGTGATTCTCCACTCCCGGGGAGCCCCCTTAGAGCCACTGCACCGCGACTTCCAGACCCCTGGGCAGAAGCAGAGTGGCCAGTGGGCACCGTGCTGACCCCCTCAGCTCAGTCTGCCCGTAATCACTAACCTCAGGGCTGCACGCCTTCCTGCGCCTTCTCCCCACGCCCTCAGCAGCAAACAAACATTCTAGGCCATCATCCCCGAGTCCTCATAGACTCCAATCCTACGGTGAAAAGGCACCCCTGGGACACATCTGACCCACACGCCTTCTCTTTAGAAATGAGAAAACCAAGGATCAGAGAGGTTAAGTTGATGTCCAAGATAACACAGAGGCATTACTTTGCAACAAAGGTCCGTCTAGTCAAAGCTATGGTTTTTCCAGTAGTCATGTACAGATGTGAGAGTTGGACCATGTAGAAGGCTGAGCCCCAAAGAACTGATACTTTCGAACTGTGGTGATGAAGAAGACTTTTGAGAGTCCCTTGGACTGCAAGGAGATCAAACTAGTCAATCCTAAAGGAAATCAATCCTGAATATTCATTGGAAGGCCTGATGCTGAAGTTGAAGCTCCAGTACTTTAGCCACCTGATGTGAAGAGCCAACTCATTGGAAAAGACCTTGATGCTGGGAAAGACTGAAGGCAGGAGAAGAAGGGGTCGACAGAGGATGAGATGGTTAGATGGCATCGCTGATTCAATCGACATGAGTTTGGGCAAGCTCTGGGAGGTGGTGAAGGACAGGGAACCTTGGAGTACTGCAGCCCATGGGGTCAGAAAGAGTCGGACACTACAGACAGACTGAACAACAATCAAGGTAACACAGCAAGGCGACGATGCCAGAGGGAGGACTGAGTCTTCTCACATATAGACTGGTGTTCTGCCGACCATACCCCACACACAGGCTCTCACCCTTACTTATTTAAAAGAAGAAGAAGAAAAGCAGTAAAGACAACAATTTCATAAATCCGAGTGACCTTTCATTAAATGGGTATGCTTTGCCCATGTCATAGTTCTGTATTCTTTTTACTGGGTCTTCCCTTGTGGCTCAGAGGTTAAAGCGTTCTTTGTACTAGTTAAGGAGGTTGGGAGGCGGTAAGACCCTGTGTTAAAAAACAAAAAAGCAAAGGTAAGTGATCTTTTCCTTGTCTGCTGAAGAGCGCTTTCTTTACAGTCTGAGCACTGAAAGTCCTCCAGCCTACGCCCTCATGTTCAAAACACTAGAAAAATCCTGGGCCACTGGAGTGGATTGTATCACCTCCCACAACCGTGTGACTCTGTGGTGAATAGTTTTATTTGTTCACTTTTAATCCTAGATAGTCACAGCCCTTCCAGATTCATGTAAACTAAGATCTCTATCCCAGTAACACCAAAAACATGCAAAATAAAAAACTTCCCATGAGAAATTTCAACATAATAATCATCTTTTTCTTCCTGCTACCTCCAAAAACCTTTTTCGAAATCTCTTGATCTTCAGACACTTTTTAAGATTATCTTGAGAAGTTACTGCTTATTCAGGGTTCCCATAGGATATATTAGATTTGAGGTCTCTATGATTAACTTACCCCATTTCTCATTTAAGAAAATTTCCCTATTAAGAAGTTTTCAATTTTTAGTCCCATAAAAATATTTCACAAAAGCTTTACTATAATTATTTATAACTCCTTTATAGATTCCTTTATAGAACATGGAAATTGTTCCATTTTACTTTAGTATATGTTACACTGGCACCTAAAATTAAATACGAATTATTTATTACACACAAAGTTTCACATTTAATAGTACAATTTAAAAACTGAATATATCATAACTTTTTTTTAACATCTGATTTTTGCCATAGTAATTTCAAATATGCCTATTATTCCTCAGAATTATTCTCCAAAATATGTCCATTAATTCTCTGTATTATTTATGACATTGTTTCAAGGGTACTGAAAATAAAAAAGTACATAAAGAATAGAAATATTAAAGTTTACATCTATTATAATTTATATCTATAAGCTCATTTTTTCTTCCAGCTTTAAGTTTCTGTAGTAAAGTCAAAACTTGTGAAGAGAAATCTGTCTATTGCCAAAAAGAATACCACAAAAATTCCCAAACTTTACCGAACATTAAATTAATAAGGATCAGTTCCCCAGAAGACTTTATCCCTGCCTATTCAATTCTTTCTGAACAGAGCACTTATACAAAAGGAACTGATTTTTAAATGAAAACTAAAATATTTAACAACATTCAACTAATTCACAATTCTGGAGACGGTTGTGATGCTTAAGAAGAAGAGCGCCTTTAAAGACAGTGGGGCGGGTATCAGGCATGCACGCTTGGTCTTCTTTCCCGGGAGACCCTGAATCTGCGGTGGTGCCCAAGCCTCCCCAGGCAGCCCGTGATGAGGAGTCAAGCCAGCCCCGCTCCCAGCAGCAGGCCTGCCACCCCGGCTTCGCTGAAGACAGTGAGGAGCTGCCAGGGAACCCGAGCTCCCCACGAGGCCATCGGGAGGACTGTGCAGGGGCTGGTCAGACCTCTGCCTCCCTGGGGGCTGCCGGGGGCCGCGCTTCCAACCCTGAGAGGAGGGAGCATGTGAACAAACCAGGAGGAAGGACGGAACTGTGAGAGCCAGAGCGAGCCAGCCCACAGCCTGAGTGTAATGACGCGCAAGCGACCTACGCGATCCTTTACTACGACCCTCACACGCGCTCGTAAAACAGTCAGTGACGGCGTAAGGTCACCAGGGGGGCTGACGTCCAGCTCTCCTCGCTCCCCGCCCTGGGACAGCAGCTCCACGCTGAGGGGGCCACGCCACACAGCCTGGTCTGTGCCGGTCCGTGCTCTCCAGTCCCTCCCTCGAGCGATGGACAGAGGAGACCAGGCTCCGGCCAGCCGGGCTGTGGCGTGGACCTGGACGGTCACTGGTCTGGGGTGGCCACACCTAAGTTAGCTCACCAGTTCATGGGCAGGACGTCCACACCTTGGCCGGGGGTTGGGCTTTTTCTCCCGCTACTAGGTGTGAACAAGGAAGCCTGCTGTCCCAGATAGACGTTCACGGTGACAATTTAATGGCCGTGACGGGAACAACCTCAGCACGAGGCTGACATGTTGATGGCAAGACAGAAATGGCCAGCACCTGTGTCCTTGATCTTGAGGCCCTGGTGGGGCCAGTGGACCGTCCTGTAGGCCTCCAACGCCTGGACCCCCTCATCCGTGCTTAAACACAGTAAGTCAGGGTTTTTATTACTAGAGGTGAAGTACATTCTGATATAGATTCAGCACATACAATAGCAGAGAAGAGTGAAAAAGCTGGCTTAAAACTCAACATTCAGAAAACTAAGATCATGGCATCTGGTCCCATCACTTCATGGCAAATAGGTGGGGAAACGATGGAAACAGTGACAGACTTTCTTTTCTTGGGCTCCAAAATCACTGCAGGTGGTGAGTGTAACCATGAAATTAAAAGACGCTTGCTCCTTGGAAGAAAAGTTATGACTAACTTAGACAGCACATTAAAGCAAAGGCATTACTTTGCCAACAAAGGTCTGTCTGGTCAAAGCTGTGATTTTTCCAGTAGTCATGTATGGAGGTGAGATTTGGACCATAAACAAAGCTGAGCACCGAAGAATTGGTGCTTTTGAACTGTGGTGTTGGAGAAAACTCTTGAGAGGCCCTTGGACTGCAAGGAGATCCAACCAGTCAATCCCAAAAGAAACCAATCCTGAATACTCATTGGAAGGACTGATGCTGAAGCTGAAACCCCAATACTTTGGCCACCTGATGTGAAGAGCTGATTCATTGGAAAAGACTCTGATGCTGGGAAAGACTGAAGGCAGGAGGAGAAGGGGACGACAGAGGATGAGATGGTTGGATGGCATCACCAACTCAATGGACGTGAGTTTGAGCAAACTCTGGGAGTTGGTGATGGACAGGGAGGCCTGGCGTGCTGCAGTCCACAGGGTCACAAAGAGTCGGACACGACTGAGCAACTGAACTGAACTAACCTGAACTGAGGGTGAGAAAAAAAAACCAACTAAAACATGTGTATCCTCTGTGCATAGAAAAACAGTCCCATATATCAGCCTACCTATGTGTAGACATGAAATGTTAGCAGTGGCTGTGTTGTGTGTGTGGTGGGCTAAGTCGTGCCCGACTCTCTGCAACCCTGTGGATCGCAGCCATCCAAGCTCCTCTGTCCACAGGATTCCCCAGGCATGAATACTGGAGTGGGCTGCCACGCCCTCCTCCAGGGGATCTTCCCGACCCAGAGGTTGAAGCTGTGTGTTTCCTGCGTCTCCTGCACTGGCAGGCGGGTTCTTTACCACTGAGCCGCCTGGGAAGTCCCTAACGGTCAGTGGCTAGCTCTGGGTAACAAGATTCCAATTTATTTTCTTTCCATTTTTGCTTTCTTAAAATATTTTCCATAGTAAATATCACTTTTGTTATCAAAAGAAAAAAAATCTTAAGATGAATGTAGGGTATGCTAAGTAATTATGGGTAGCAAAGTTCAATAATTTGCCCATATTATGAACTATATAGCTTCCACTACAATGTAATTCCAAAGTACTAATTTAAAACTTAGATTGATTTTTAACAGGAAAACTACAGTATTAGGCCAGAGATTTTCCTTCCTCTTAACTTTATTAAAATAACTGTATGTATGGTTTCATGTAAAATTCTTCCCTTAGTCTTTCCCAACGTAATGCTACACTTCAAAATGACATCTTATGGTTCTAATTCCATGGAATAATGCTGCTGCTGTGTTCAGTCAGTCAGTTGTATCTGACTCTTTGTGATCCCATGGACTACAGAACACCAAACTTCCCTGACCTCCACTGTCTCCTGAAGTTTGCTCAAACTCACGTCCATCGAGTTGATGACGCCATCCACCCATCTCTTCCTCTGTCACCCCCTTCTTCTCCTCCCCTCAATCTTTTCTAGCACTAGGGTCTTTTCCAATGATCTGGCACTTCGCATCAGGTGGACGAAGTATTGGAATAGTGATACAGAAAATAAGAAAAAAATGAAAGCACCTGGTCGAGTATGGGTGAAATGTGCTTTGGTCAGGAAACCAGTGACTCTGAGCACAGGGAGCTGTCACTGGCCAGTTGCCCTTAATAGTGGACATTCCTGACCAAGGAAGTGCTGTGGTTCCACAGAAGAAGACCAGTTAGGATGGACAGCTCTCTCTAGGGCTTTGGTTTCCACTTGATTCTCCTGGCAGTGGGCAGAAGAAGAATTCTCCATTTCAGAAAAGATGAAACCCCTAGGAGCTACTGGCCATCTTTGACCGTCAGCACTGATCTAAAACACTGCGGGGGAAAGGCTCCTGGGAGGTGGGCTCCCAGACCCGCGGCTGATGCATTTGGTGGGTGGGTTTTCGGGGGGGGTGGGCAGTGGCAATATGGTCAAGTGTGCCTCCCCCCACACCAGCCAACATGCTGCAGGGATGACAAGTTCCCTGTGCCACACGCAGCACCTGCTGTCTGAGAAGGGACATCATTGTATCGAGTCTAGAAGCACCAGGTTTGTCACTGATGCAAACAGCCCAGGGTGTGCCTGCTCAAGACGAGGAAAGGAAAGCGAGGGTCTGTGTTGCCTTGGGTTGCCATGGGGACAGGTCCAAACAACTGTATCACTAGTCAGCAACCATTTGAGTTCCCAGGCCTGACTGCAGTGGAGGGAATCCAACCTGAACCAGGCACACACAGACCATGTCCCATGGAGCTTAGAGCTGGTGTATTTATATACCATATGAAGTAATGGGGATAATTTGCCCTTAAGAGTGCTAAGGGTGGTTTGGGGGCTTCCCAGGTGGTTCAGTGGTAAGGAATCCACCTGCCAATGTAGGAGACACAAGACACTCAGGGTCGATCCCTGGTAGGAAGAGCCCCTGGAGGAGGACATGGCAACCCACTCCAGGATTCTTGCCTGGGAAATCCCATGGACAGAGGAGCCTGGCAGGCTACAGTCCATGGGGTCACGAGAGAGTCGGACGCGACTTAGTGACTAAACAGCAGCAGCAAGAGTGGTTTCGGACCCAAAGAGAGGAGATCCAAGAGTTTCCCAAAATTTCTATAACACTCATCAAAACGTTCAGTGTGGGCTTCCCTGATGGTCTAGGTAGGTTAAGAATCTTCCGGCCAAAGCCGGGGACACAGGTTCGATCCCTGGTCGGGGAAGATCCCACATGCCACAGAGCAACTAAGCCTGAGCGCCACAACTACCGAAGCAGCCTGTGCCCCGCAGCAAGAGAAGCCGCTGAAAGGAGAGGCCTGCGCACCGCAATGAAGAGCGGCCGCCCTCCCTGCAGCTAGAGGAGAGCTCACAGCAACAGCGACCTAGCACCCCAAAACTAAATAAATAAACCTCAAAAAAGCTTTCACTGGAACTCACCCTTTTTGTTTTCATAAAAAATTTAAATATATACTTAGTTCTCAATAAGTATTTTGATCTTTGACACTTTTTAACACACAGCCAGATGGTAATATAAACATGGATCTGTATTGACACATTATCAAACAGTCCAGACACGACCAAGCGACTAACAACATTATGAGGAAAACTCAGTCAAGGGTTCAGGAAAATAAGAACTTTGCCCATAAGATAGGAGAGTATAAATCTGGGTCTGTGGCTTTACTATTGCAGATGTTAAAGCAGCACTTGATTGGTTTCGATTGTTATTCGATTACATTTTTTTAAAAATTGGGAGTGCAGAAAAATGTAGAACATTAGTTTTTAAGCCCTTAAAAGTAAAAATGAAACATTTAAAATATTCCCTATGTTAATTGAACAGCTTTTTAATGGGCTGGTTCTGAGGTTTAGTGCTCTGGGATAATCTGGATCTCAAGCCTTCCCGTGTAACAGCAAGTTCAAGGCCGACAACTTCTAAATTGATGAACTTCCCTTACTTGTACAATTAAAGAACTAAAATTGCTTCTAAGGAGTTGTCGGCCATAAGGAGTCCCTGGGTACTCAATAAATGTTAAGGCACTGGAATGACGTGTTTACTTAGTCAAGATGTAAACGCTTGCTGCTGACTGTTTGCCCAGGGTGCGAGAAGAACATTTTAAAGGCAAGTGAACAAGGATTTGGGAAACCTATTTCTCAAAATTTCAAACCCAGAGAGGAGAAGAGTTGAGTTGTGTTCAATGGTAGAAACAGGAAAACCCAGGATAGACGACAAGGAAAGTGGGATCTGAGTTTAGCTCTGCCGCACCCAGCGCTACAGGCCCGCGAGAGCTCAGGCCGTGCAGTGAGGCCCTTGTGCGGTCGGGGAAGGACCAGCGGTGACCTGAGAGGAAGGCCCTGAGAAGGGCCGTCCAAAGCCCCACCGTTCAGTGAGCGGCACGGCCCGTGCCTTGGGGGACGTTCGCTCCTCTCAGTCCATTCTGGGGCCCTGTCCTATGGCCACTGCGTGCTAAGCTCAGTGGCTAAGTCACGTCTGACTCTTTGTGACCCCGTGGGGTGCAGCCCACCAGGCTCCTCTGGCCATGAGATTCTCCAGGCAAGAACACTGAGTGGGTTGCCATTTTCTTCTCCAGAGGGTCTTCCTGACCCAGGGATCAAACCCCTGAAAATGTTCAGACAAGTTTGACCTGGATGGAGCGAAGCCTGGAACCAGATCTGGCCCTGACTCTGTTCCCCGAGGCTCCTTAGGTGTTTTTCTTCCATCTGTGAAAGAAGTCCAACAGTACCTACATCGAAAGGACCCTGTGAAATGCCAATCAAGGCAGTGAGGGGCACGAGGCCAACACACAGCCAGTCATTCAGGGTGTCTGGTGCTGAGCCCGGCTCCCATGTGTGGGGCACACAGACACTAAGTGATCACCTACGGAACGCAGACAACTGTCCTATTTGTGGGGGGCTAAATAGCAGCTGCTTCCTAGAGTTTTAGTTCACAGACCTCCCTATACACACAGACACGGCCAGGCGATGGACTCATCAGGTTAAGGTCATGAACCATCTAATGCGCTACCACTTAAAAGCCATCGCTAGGGAGCTGAGGTGTCGTGATGTAGCAGAGCCCCGGGAAAAGCCCATTTTCAGACACGTCCGCCCATCTGAGAAACAGACGGCAAAGCCCACTTTACAAGACTTTAATGCTGGAAAATCCACAGTGGCTTCTCAACACGTGTTGACCTGTCACAAATAGAACCGACCTTTTTCCTGTGGAACAAACATCGAACAACAGGAGAGACGGAAAAGAAACACGGAAATTACAGGGTGACGATGCAACTGGTGAGGGATTCATTTCATCGGGGACTCTGCCCAGCAGAAATATATTTATTGATAGCAGGGTTTCTTAACATTTCTAGCTAGTTTTCTAAAGCATTTCAGTGGATCTATACCTTAGTCGATTTATGCTCAGGGAGGCTTTTGTTATTTTAACTAACTGTCAGCATGGACACAAACAAACAGCCATGCAGGATTCCTGGTGGGGTCAGTCATTCAGCAAAGAGTGAAGCAACAGAGGAAAGGTTCAGCGGTGCTGAGATCAAGGCATAAAAATTTCCAACCAATGTTTTTTCCTGCTAAAACAAAAAGATCAAGAAACAAGACTTAAAATGTGTGGATTGTGTGTTTTTAGGTCTTTAGGTCCAAACAGTGTCCTAAACACCCATCTCATACTCTGAACAGAGTGTAAGATCCACTCAAACTAAAAGCCACTTAAAAACATAACAGAAAGGCACATGAAAGAAAGGGAGCCAGTGACAGCCCCTCTACCCCGGGGACCCTCTAAAAATAATGAGCAAAGCTGACATAAGTCCATGTTACGTAGCAATCTAATAAAAATGGTATGCAATTCAGCCAAAAATTAATGAGCAGCCAAGTAAGAGACTCCCTCAAAAGTAAGAGATTATTAAGACCAGGGTGGTGGGCAACCCAGGGGTACAAGCATCTGGTGAAGAATTCTGCAGGGTGTGGACAGACCCCGTGTGGTCTCCATGAGGTGGGCCATTCCCAGGGCAGGGTGTGGACAGACCCCGTGTGGTCTCCATGAGGTGGGCC
>JADEYB020000015.1:38358770-38477007 GCA_015832495.2 Alces alces
GTTAAATAAGCAGGGTGACAATATACAGCCTTGACGTACTCCTTTCCCGATTTGGAACCAGTCTGTTGTTCCACGTCCAGTTCTAACTGTTGCTTCCTGACCTGCATACAGATTCCTCAAGAGGCAGGTCAGGTGGCCTGGCATTCCCATCTCCTTCAGAGTTTTCCACAGTTTATTGTGATCCACTGTCTGCCTGGTGCCCCCCAATAGCAGCAGCCAGACATTTCTATCACAGACTGGAAGCCGGGGCGGGAGGGGGGCCGTCCTGAAGCAGCTGAATGAACTCGGGGGAAAGACTTCCACGTGCGGATGCTCGTGAGTCAGGGAAACAGCAGCCGTGCCAGGGGTGCCAGCAGAGGGGATTGACACACAGTGCCGACTCCAGAGGCGTCGGCAGCTGAGAGCAGGAAGAAGCTGATATAGGGCGGCTGCCGCTGCGAGGGCCGTGGAGACACGGGGCTGCGAGGAGTGGCGACCAGAGCCATGCTCGAGGCGGGTGCGCACCACCAGGCGGCTGCGGGAGGGCCTGCTCACAGGGGGTCCGGGGACCACATCCTTCACTCACCCGGTGTCAAGAGGCAGAGGCGCTCCCTGCCTGTGACGGCACCAGGGAGGCTCCAGCTGGGAGCCAGTGGTCACGCGGGGCATCCTGCCTCCGGCCCCGCAGAGCGAGGCGGCCGTGGGCCCAGCCCTGGTGCAGCTTTGAGGCTGGCCGCCTCCTGCCCTCCTGCGTGCACCAGGGACCCCAGCCGAGGGCGGCCGACTCCTCAGTATTCCCGGCTAGGCACAGAGCCGCCCTGCGCTTCTCCCAGCGTTATGTGAGCATCCAGCTTGCATTCCGTCCCGCGTCTGCAGACCTGTGGAGGGAGGGTGCTGGGCCCTCTGCCCCTGACACTGACGGCAGAGAACTCCCGCGCTCCTGAGGCAGGGGCCCCAGCAAAATGCCCTCCTGGTCCAGGAACGATCCGATGCAGTGGTTCACTAAGCTACTAAATGTACGAGGACAGCAGAGACAGCAGACACGTCACATTTCTGCCAAGTGGGTCAACTTCACAGGGGTTGTAAGAGTGCCTCTTGAACTAGCTGTATTATGGTGAACTGGCTAGAGGGGGGCGCTAGTGGTAAAGAACCCATCTACCAGTGCAGGAGACAAAACAGGTGTAGGTTCGATCCCTGAGTCAGGAAGATCCCCTGGAGAAGGGAATGGCTACCCACTCCAGTATTCTTGCCTGGGAAATCCAATGGACAGAGGAGACTGGCAGGCTACAGTCCATGGGGTTGCAAAGAGTTGGACACGAATGAAGTGACTTAGCATGCACGAACACACATTTTAAAAAAAGGACACCTGTGAATTGGGCCAGCTTAAAAAAAAAAAAAAGGAATTATCTATTACTACTTATACAGAGGCGCTTTGGGAACCCCTGAGATACAGAGAGAATTAGAAGAGATTTCGAAACACTGCCTTAGAAAAGCAAATGTTTCCAAACTAGTTTTTCCAGGTATTCCTTTCTTCTTCTTGTGGAGTTCACCTCTCGGGTGAGAAGACGCACTTCAAGCCTGTGAGAGAGCAGGGTAGGGGAAAGCTCAGGTCTGTCTGCACTGTGAGCATTCTTACTTTGTTCCTGGGCTCTGGCACCTTCCCCTTCCTACAAATGCAACCAATATTTCATTCCTGTACCTGAAATAACTATTTTCTTTGTGCTTTGCCTAGTTAATCAGAATTTAAATGACTACCTTTAGAAAAAAAAGAATTTTGTCAATCATCATTAGCATTCAAACAATGCCAGAACATTAAAATTAAGTGGGCAAAAGAAGAAAGAAGATTAAGGCGCATACTCTGCAGCAGAAAAGTTTTCCTTGTGGGATTTAAAAAAAAAATGATTTCAGCAATGAGTCTTTCCTGGGATGAAGGAATTTTAATGCTAATGAACGCACTGTCCAGAGAGGCCGCATCTCTCATTTGCAGCCTGCGAACAGAAGCGATGTTTATGTCAAGGGAACGGCATCAACCAATTTGGTTGGAGCAAAGGAAGGGAACATGTTTATCCCGTTTCTTCTACTTTCTTTGTTATGTTTTAAATAAGTTGACATGAGGTTCCAGTAATACTCCTTTTTTATGAACCAGCATGTGTGTGGGGGTAGAGAAGAGCAAAAAGAACCACGGGAGCGGCAAGGTACTAGTTGTAAGGAGAACTTGCCTACATGCTAAGACGTGCCCGACTCTTCGGGACCCCACGGACTGTAACCCAGCAGGCTCCTCCATCCGCAGGATTCTCCAGGCAAGACTACTGGAGAGGGTTGCCATTTCCTTCTCCAGGGGATCTTCCCAACCCAGGGATCGAACCCACGTCTCCCCTTGGCAGGTGAATTCTTCCCCACTGTGCCACCTGGGAAGCCAGTTGTAGGGTAGTTGTGTTTAAAAAAAAATTTTTTTTTAAGGAAAAGTGAAGTGTAAAGCACGCGGGTACCATTAAGCTTACCTCTTCTCTCCCTCTAGCCCTAATGCAAGCAAATATGCTCCACATCCAAGAGATGAAGACCAGTAAAACCGTTTATTGTTTGAAACTCACTGTTACCAAAGCACGTAGCTGGTCCTGACCTCCAGTCCTCCCACAGGGACACAGAGTCGCTCTGCCCCTTGGCAGACATCTGATGGATCTTGTGTACCTTCTTTCATATGGAGAGGCGTTAAGGGCATTAACCAGACCCACTCTCCTTCTTTTGTGCTTCACATACGTGGCTGCCACTAGGCCAGAATCTAAGATCCTGAAACCAAAAGTGTCTGGTACGTCTTCAGGTGGGAGAGAGGAGAAAGCCTCCGCAGGGTGGCTGTGGAAGAGGAGGCCCACTTCGGAGGACGCCTCTGCTTTCAGAGCACTAGCGCTCACCGGGAAGCCTGTCTAACGGGCAGCAGGTCGCCAGCAGCAGTTACTGATCGCAGATAACAGCCTTGGCCATAAAGAGGACCGTGCGTAGGTCGGCCGCCCAGGCTCCATCCAGCGCACAAGTGCTGTTCACCAGGAGATGGGGAGGAAGGAAGCAGAGAGAGAAGCCAAAAGATGGACAGAAAGCTCGAAGGAAGAGGAACAAGACAGGATCACGAGGAGATTCAGGAGAACAATATGCCTTTTCCGCTGCACTGAGGTGCCAGCTTGTCCGATTTTGAAAGACATCATATTTGTGTACGACATGTGTGACCACGACTGTCTCATGTGACGCAGAGAGACGGCAAGATCCACGACCTAACACACATGAGCGAGTCTCTATAGCTGTGTGTATTGGAACGCACACTTTATTTACTTGGTATGTATTCACCGATTTGCATGGATGGGTAAGATAAGGGAGCTGCTGTTTGAACAGCCTGATGATGTGACTGAACCAGTGAAGACGCAACAGCTGTGGACACACTGCCTGAATCTGTGATGCTTTGGGAAATTTTTAGGACCGTCTTCTCTTTCCTTACACTCTTCAGACTTAGAGCTTGGAAGGGTACTTATGATCATGGGCAACTGTATTTTTCAAATTAAATAAATGTCTGTGCTGACTGGGTATGCAGATGATACCACTCTAATGGCAGAAAGTGAAGAGGAACCAAAGAGCCTCTCGATGAGGGTAAAAACGACAATGAAAAAGCTGGCTTAAAATTCAACATTCAGAAAACTGGCATCCAGTCCCATCACTTCATGGCAAATAGAAGGGAGAACACTGGAAATGGTGACTGATTTTATTTTCTTGGGCTCCAAAATCACTGTGGATGGTGACAGCAGCCACAAAATTAAAAGGCACTTGCTCCTTAGAAGAAGAGCTATGCCAAATCGAGACAGACTATTAAAGGCAGAGACATCACTTTGCTGACAAAGGTCCATATACTTAAAGCTGTGGTTTTTCTAGTAGTCATGTATGGATGTGAGAGTTTGACCATGAAGAAGGCTGAGTGCTGAAGAACTGATGCTTTCGAACTGTGTTGATAGAGAAGACTCTTGAGAGTCCCTTGGACTGCAAGGAGATCAAACCAGTCAATCCTAAAGGAAATCAACCCTGAATACTCATTGGAAGGACAGATGCTGAAGCTGAAACTCCAGTATTTTGGCCACCCGATGTGAAGAGCCGACTCATTGGAAATACCGTGATGCTGAGAAAGATTGAGGGCAGGAGAAGGGGGCGGCAGAAGATGAGATGGTTGGATGGCATTATTGACTCAATGGGCATGAAATCTGAACAAACTCCGGGAAACAGTGAAGGTCAGGGAAGCCTGGCGTGCTGCAGTCGGTGAGGTCATCAAGAGTTGGACACGACTTAGTGACTGAACAACAACAACTGAGTAATTCCCCAAATGTGTCCAGCTTTCTTCTCCCTTTCCTTTATGAAGCATTTGTATCAGTGGCCTGTTAAAATTAACTATTTCATTCCTACAGTTTGTATCTGTTTTCACAGTTTCTAAGAGGGCTGGCCTCAGCTCCTTAATTATATAATGTTCCCCCTGGATTTTGTTTCAGTTAGAAGATTCCTATCATCTTAAAAGTTACGTCCAAAAAAATAGAGAGAGACGCACTATCAAGATCAACAATAGCCAAATACAAAAAGTATTTTTCACTCATGGGTGTTTAAATAAAACC
Organism: Alces alces; assembly: GCA_015832495.2. NCBI lineage: Eukaryota > Metazoa > Chordata > Mammalia > Artiodactyla > Cervidae > Alces > Alces alces. Next base: position 38,363,387 of record JADEYB020000015.1, read on the forward strand.
GAGTCTGGGGACTTTGCTGGTGGTCCCGTGGCTGAGACTCTGTGTTCCCACTGTAGGGGCCCAGGTTCCATCCTTGGTCAGGGAATTACATACTCTGTGACAAAACCAAGTTTGCCGGCCTCAACTAAGACCCGGTGCAGCCAAAAAAGAAAAAAAAAAAACAAAACAGGTCTGATTCAGCTAACTTTGTCCGTGATTGTAAAAGGCACTGGACACTTACTCCTTGCCACGTTAGGAAGAGCACGGCTTCACCAGCAGATGCCAACTGCTGCTCAGTACCCCTCGTCTGTCTGCAGAGTCACGAGAAGCTCTGGGGTCTGTGGGTCTGTCTGACCCCACTCGAGAATGGGCATTTACTGTGAGCTGTTATTAAACCACACCAGCCCAGATGAGACTCCTTTCTGAAGCTTAGGAGAGGCGATCTGGCCAATGTCAACTCCACACTCGTTCTATTCAGAATTTCTCAGACCAGATGGTGTACCCAGTCTTAAAGATAGTGTGTTAAGTTTTTATATCAATCAGTTTGAAATAATATAATTAGAAAAAGAAACTGGGCAGAATTCTTATCCAAATGATAAAAAAGGAGCATCCATAATTTAATACTGTCTTTGCTAATTTCATTTTACTCTGAGGCATTCAATTAAAGTGTCTGCAATAAAAGCTGCTGCTACACTGGAATCCCAAATCCTATTAAGTGTCAAGGATGTTAAACCTACAAAACTAACAGATTCTTTAGTCTGAAGCCATTTAGGTGCTTTATGGTACTGCCAGCTAGCCTCCCACCTGAATAGCGCTTTACCGGGAAGGCGGTCTATGATGTGTAATCATCAGAGCACTTTGAAATAATCGACCCCACAGGGCCCTTCAACCTTATTCAGTTTACATTAAATAATTATGAACTCATCATTTCGTTTAAGCTTATGCTTAAAGTCAGCCAAGTCTATTCTGATAAGATGAAATGTTTTCTAGTTTATGGGTCATCTTAGATTCATGGTTGCTCTGACTATACTTCAACTGACTAAGAACATATGTGATGTGCTTGACTATAATGAAATAAACACACACTCAGGCTGCCAGAGCATAAATATAGACGCAGGCGAGCCGTCTGCTCGTGTGTAGAAATGACTGTTGGATGAAACAAAAACATCCTCTGCCTATATTTTTCAGATATAAGAAGATGACATGAACCTCAGCCCAGCCATGTGAAGAACCGTGCAGTGAGAGATAGAGTTCCTAAAGGAGACCTTCTGTCCAAAGTCCAAAACACTTAACAAAGGCATTGTTTAAAAATCTAAGTCATGAGGGCTTGTTCCAAAATATATTATCACCTTGCTTTTTCATGATTTCCTTTGAGAAAATTTTACAAAAATATGGACCAATGTACAGAAAATTCTAGCTTATACCTTCTTTCTTAATAGGGAAAACAAAATTTGCTTAAAGGTAGAAAGACTTTCCTATTATACACCGCTGGCTGTTGCCAAGACGGTAGTCATGATGGCAGGGAAAATGCATGGCGCCATTTGATTTCTATGTGCACACATAAAAAGAAAAACAAAACCCGTCTTTTGCCTGAAGGTAGATGAGAGAATTATCAAGAAAGAGTTCAGGCTACTCGTGTAAAGTAAAATCATGTCAGGAAATGCCAGCTACCAAATAACAACGTCTGCCATCTCCTGCTGACCCTTTCTCTACAAGGAACTGGTACTGTTAACGCTTAGACAGGTGGGGGGCAGACCACATCTCCTTTCACAATTGCCACATATTTTTAGCAATACTTATAGGACAACTCTGCAAAGTCCCTACGATTAAGACAATCAGAGCAAAACAATACGTCAGTGCACGTCGTAAGAGGGCATGAAAAGCTGCAGGCGGGCACTCGGTCAGAGCTTCTGGAGCGCCCACTCCGAGCCCAGGCTGCAGATCACAGGGGTGCCTCTGAGGGGACTCCGGGATGGGGCAGGCACAAGGCCTCGAGCCTCGGGCCCCAACTCCACCGCCAGCCTGCAGATTCGCGTCAGAAGACGCACCCTCGTCTGTGAAATGACAACCTCGCTGCCAGCCCCAACTACCTCACAAGGTGAGGATCAAGTTGGATTATGTGAGTAAACACTTTGACAGCCATAAAGTCTTACTCAAACATTAGACTGTTTGTAAGAAGGCTCAGGGAAATCTATTAAGTGAATGCTAACGAGGGCAAGTGAGTGCACAGCCTTCTGCATACGAAGAGGGTGGGGGTGGCCTGAAAGTCACTTGAAGATCACACCTGGGCTTCGTTCAGGTCTGTGAGAAGACACTCGCTTTAAGTCTCGAGGGTCTTCCTCATAGCGCAGAGTGTGCAGCCTTACAGAGACACCTCCATGTCCTGTGTAGGAGGCAAGGGGAAGAGAGATGCCGGAGGAGTGAGTCAGAGTCAGATTTTGGAGGAAAAGACAATCGTGACTGGGGATGAAGAAGCAGGTGTCTGAGGTGCGGGGATGCACAGAGAGAAAGCCAGCATGGGGTGTGGGCAAGGATGCACATCTCTTGCTGGATGTTCACACAGGTACGTGCTGCTCTGCGCAACACAGTTCTCTGCATGTTACCATGGAGATTCCGAGAAGCTTCACTACAGGGCAGATTCAACAAGGCTGCTACACGACCTCGACGGGTCTCTGTAAGAAAACCAAGGTCAATTTCTGTCATCTGTCCTTTCCAGACTCATCCTTGTCCAGGAAGCCAGCCTGCTGGCACATGAGCTAGCTCTCTGCTTTAGTTCTTCTAGAAAAAAATATTAGAAAAACACCTCCTTTTCTTCTTATGTCATTTACTATGGGTCAGTCATACATTTTGCAATGATTATATATAAACAATCATACACTGTGACTGTATGCTTAGAATCCAGGCTGTTTATGTGTGTGTGTGTAAAAGTAACTCAGTTGTGTCCGACTCTTTGTGAACCCATGGACTATACAGTCCATGGAATTCTCCAGGTCAGAAAACTGGAGTGGGTACCTTATCCCTTCTCCAGTGGATCTTCCCAACCCAGGAATTGAACCAGGGTCTCCTGCATTGTGGGCGGATTCTTTACCAGCTGAGCCAGCAGGGAAGCCCAGGTTTATATACAATCATATATCATTCCCGTTTAAGCCTCAAGACACCTCTGTGAGCTGGGTCAGGAAAGCGCCCAGCTGAGAAAAGTTACACAGCAAAGGACCTGGCTGGGTTCATTACATCACATGGAGCTAGACATGGGGGATGAGACGGAGAAACCGGCAGGGTCTGCTCCGGCGATGGTATCAGAGGCACATCGATGCGACAGAATATCTTTTCAGGATGTAATTGGGAGGCAGAAGGTGGGCACAGCATTATGACAAACAAGAGTCTCCTTGGTTTTCTGAGCCCCCAAACATCCATCCTCCACATCCGTGACTGTCCTCCGCACAGTGGGCTGGAGCCGTCTGCCCACACCTCGCCCCCCCAAAGCTAAGAAGCTCCGCCAGAGTCAGCACTGCCCGCCCGCTGGCTCACTCCCTCGCTCGCTCTCTCGTGTATCCACCCAACACTCGCCGAGCGCAGGCTGGATCCACCATCACAGCCGCTGCCCAGCGCCTGGCACTAGGCCTGGGGCACCGGCGGGCGCCGCGCACAGGGCGCTCCGGACGACACGGGGGAGACAAGGAAGGACAGCGAGCAGGACTCGCTCAGCGCGCCGGTGCCAGAACTGGTCACGAGCAGCTAGGCTGTAGGAGAGGGAGCGTCAGAGACATTAACCTGAAGATCATTCCGTTTAAAGAGGCAATAACAGCTAAGTGTAAGAATTGAACAGAAAAAAAAAAAATGAAAAGAATAAAAAATGTTATGGAAGGCGGGGAACTACTTGATAACATCGGCTGGAATGACCAGGACCAATGCGTGTGTCGCGGATGGAAGGACCGTGGGCCGCCTGCTCTGCAGACACGATGGAAGGCCCCGGCAGGCGCAGCGGCGAGCAGACCGCGGCTGCCTAGGGCCGCACGGAGGGCGGAGCTGAGGGCCTCTGCCTGCTTCCAACTGCTCTGACCTACACGCCTCAGCCTAACAGAAACCCACCGGCCTGAAAAGGGCACAACACTGGAGACCGCGAGGAGCTCGTGAAAACCAACGCCTCGCACTGTTCGAACCCTCTGACTTGGCCGGTATTCCCTGAAACCCATTGCAGAGCAATGGCCCAGGTGATTCCAGAACCGCTGGGAACGAGTGGTGATTTTCTCCAGGAACGGGGCTGGGCGGGGAGCATGGACAGGAGCTGACCCTGTTGCCCACCAGCGCCTGGGCCCCGCCCAGCCTCCACGAGTCTCCACCGGTGGATGGACAGGCACAGAGATCAACGAGACAGAAAAGAGAACCCAGAGATAGGGAAACATGAACTGCATTTTTTACAAAGTCACAAAAGTTGAACAGAGGAAGGACAGTGTTTTTAACAACTAGACATTTATAGGGAAAAAGAAAATTAACCTTGACTTAATCCTCATATCTATACAAAATTAACTCAAAGGACCATAGACTTCAATATAAAATGTAAAACTACAAAACTGTTAGAGATACAGGAAAAATTCTTTGGGACCCAGGGCTTGTTGAAGGTTTTTAGACCTGATTCCAATAGCATGGTCCACGAAAAGGAAAAGCTTATAAATGAGGCCTCATCAGTATTTAAAACCTTTGTCTGCAACAAAGTTTGTTGGGAGGTTGAAAAGATAAGATACAGACTAGGAGAAAGCATTTGCAACCCACATATCCAACAAATAACTAGTATCTAGAGTATATAAAAACTCTTGAAAGTCAACAACAGAAATTCAGTCGGAAAATGAGTGAATGATGTGGAGAGATATTTGAAGATGGCAAACAAGCAGATGAAAAGATGTCCCACGTCAGTCAGCCAGTGGGCAAAGGCAAGTTAAAACCACAGTGAGGTATCACTACAGACCCAGACGTAGGATGGCTAAGATAAAAGAACAGTGACTGACAACATCAGATGCTGATGAGGATGCAGATAAACGGGTCACTCAGACACCGCTGGCTGGAAAGTGAAATGGTACAGCCACTCTGCGGAACAGCTTGGCAATTTCCTATAAAACCAAACATAAGCTACCGTATGATGCAGCGATTGTACTCTTGGATATTTTATCTCTGAGAAGTGAAGGCTTGTGTTCGCACAAATGTTCACGGCGGCTTTAATCATAAATCACCCAGACGGCCTCCAGTGGGTGAACGACTGCACCCATGCCGTGGAACGCTGCTCAGCGGCAAAAACGAGCCACTCGGCGGGACCGCAAGGGAATGATGCTGAGGCCCAGTCTCGAAACTAATGTTAAATGGTTATATACCGTGTGATTCTATTTACATAACGGTTTTGAAATGGCTCAGTCACAGAGATGGAGAACAGGGCGCTGGGTGTGGGGGGCGTGGAGGTGGGGGCGACGAGGTGGAGTCAGGGCAGGTGGGCGCATCTATCAGAGGGCAGCAGGAGGGCCCCTGTGGGGATGGGGTCATTCTGCGTCTTGACTGAGAATATGCACGCACCTGCACGTGATAGAATCACACGCACACACACCCGGAGATGAATACAAGCAAACGGGGAAGTCTGAACAAGACGGGTGAGTTACTGTGGCTTTGTCAACGCCGCCGTCCGTACCAGGCTGTGGCACTGCAGTGCACTCCGTCAAGACTGCCCGACTGTCGGGGCCGAGTCAGTGGTACATGGAACCTCTCTGTATTCTTTCTTTCAAGTGCGTGTGAGTTTACGATCACCTCAAAATAAAAAGTTCCATTTCAAAAGCTCCAGTGCTCAAAGCCCAGCGGAAGCCGCACTCGGGCACCCGGGGAAAGCAGCTTCCGTGTCGCCGTTCTGCCGATGTCACTCGGCACACGTGAGCAGCCTGCTCGATTCGGCCCTGAGATCCCACAGCACGGCCACCCGGCAGGACCAGAGCGAGGGGCGGGGAAGCCTGAGAGAAGCAGCAGATGAAGATGATGTGGGTCACGGAGCGGGGAGACCGGGGAGGAAGAGCAGGCTGCGGAGGGCCGGGCGTGGAGGCTTCAGAACACGCAGGTGTGGCGACCACTTATCGTCCATTTTTCAACACTCCTACAGCGGAGTGCTGGAGCTTCAGACTCCGGGCAATGCGAAGTGTGAAAACTTCCATCGGCACGTGAGAACAGGCGTGTGATTCACCCCTGACTCCCAGTGGCGCTGGATTTTGCAAGAGGCAACTCTGGACGTTCTGAATGTATGGCACATGCCTGCATGGTCCAATCACTAGGGCTCAGCCGCAGACATTGCTGCTGGGCCAAGGAGTACTGAGAGCTTAATAAGAAAGTCTTGCTGTTTGATGAAATACTATCTTTGAGGTTACTGATTTTTATTTAGTTTCACTGAAATTTAAGGTTTAGGAATGACAGTGAAACAGGTCACCAGCATGCTAAATCGACTAACTCTGCCCAGTACAACCTTCTCCTGGAGTTCAGGGGCCTCTGCCCTCCAGCTTCCTGGAGGCAGATCTGTGATGCTTTGGAAGCTTCAAAGCTCCAGCTTTTCAGCTGATATATAGCTGGTATAGGAGAGGGATGATGCTATCTGTTATATTCACAGCTGCTTTAAAGAGAATAGCAAATACAGTTAAACAGCTGGCTGTTAAACAACCCGAAGAGTAAATGGGGAATCGGTGATGCTCAGACGGCCGTCCAGAGCCTGAGATGGCACCAGGCTGTCCCCCTTCCTTGCTGAGTGACCTGAGGCAAGTGAGGCACCTCTAGCCCCCGTGCTTGTGAACACAGACCATAATAACTGTACCCACCTATTAGGGTTGTGGGGATTAAAAGGGGGAAATGAACGCAAAGGACTAAAGGGTAACTGGCTCAAAGTAAATGTGCAATAAAATCTTCTTTCCTTTTTTTCTTTTTTTCATAAGAAGCCATTCTATGACAATCAGTGACCAGGAAGGAGGAAAACTGTAACTTTATCTTGCTCTCTGTTTTGTTGCCTTCTAGATAATTCCAAAGTTTGAGTTCTTTTGCTTTATTTCATTTTATTAGGCAACACATCATAATTGAGAACAGAGAGTCTAGGGACTCCCCTGTGGTCCAGTGGCTGAGATTCCGCCTTGTGACGCAGGGGCTGCGGGTTTGATGCCTGGTCAGGGAGCTGAGAGCACACAGCCCTCAGGACCAAAGCATGAACACAGAACAGAAGCCACATCATAACATATTCAATCAAGACCTTTAAAAAATGGTCCCTATCAAAAAAATTGTAAAGAAGAGAGAAGCGAAGAGAGACCTGGGACTCACATAGCCTGGGTCAGATCCTGGTCCCTTCCCCTGATGGTGTTCCTGCGGTCTGTCTCCTTGCATCTCAGTAAAGCGACAAGAATGCTACCTGCCTCGCTGGGTGGCCAGGAGGTGAAATAAATTGGTACAGAAAAAGTGTTTAGACGAGAACTGAGCCTGCTTACAGTAAGCGCTGAGTATGTGCTAGCAGTGGTAGATGTCATTTTCTGTTAAAACAGGTAATTGCAATAAAGTAATAAAAAATGGAAAAAGAGAAAAAACCTTAATTCTCAGCCTTGTAAGCCTCCCACCCCAGGGGCCTCCACCGCCTGGCTGAGTGTGGGAATGTCTGAAGAATGCTAGAAAAGCTTTCTCGCAACCGTCTTTCCGGGCTGCTCTTCTCGTTCTCCTCAGCAACAGTCTTGAATCTTCTCTACTCAGAGACTTACTAAAAGGCAGGCACTATTCTAAGAGTTTCACATTCTATTACCCCATTTAATAATTACAACAACCCTATTAAGTAGGTACCATTGGTATGAGGCAGGTACAGTTAATCCCATTTAATGGATAAGAAAATGGAGGCAGACAGAGAAATGACCTGTCTGGTGGAGCCAGGATGAAAATCAAGGTAGTCTGACTTCAGACATCTCACCTGCAGCTACCATTCTCCTTACTTCTCAAGGTGAAAAATAAGGTAATACACTTTACAATTCATGGTGGCTGGGTTATTTTCTTGGAATAAAAGATCTTCCTGAGGCATGAATTTAGAAAATGCTCAGACTGAGAAGAAAATGAATAGCTAGTCTGCTTACTTTACATTAACCAATCCAAATCAGATATCAAGGAGATACATATAATTATATACAACAGGAATAATGCCCTGCATAAATCAATATTAGAACCTTGCACATAGTTCAAGATGCCAATCCTTAAACGTGATGTTTCTATCCATCTTTGCAAATCTTGGCCAAATGGCCAGAAATGTCATCTTTTGGAAAAATGCCAGTTTTTTTAGTAAATGATACACTTATTAAAAACATGTTCTTATGAAACAAATGATTAATTCTTTGCATTATAATGTTATTGCTACTAGGTTCAATATTCTAGCAAGAATGATGAGCTAAGAAGAAAATAAAGAATTTAAAACATGATCCAAGAAGTACTGTCAACTGTTTGGGATCCAATCCATCAACTCCTTTTAAACTACAAATATTTAGTAATGCCCACTTCACTCTTCTGAAGTGAAATTCATATATAAAATAACCATACTTTACATATAATTTGAAAAATCAATGATATAGAGAAGAAAAAATAAAACAGTTTATAATGACCATGCATTTTATGCATTTCACGAGCACCAAAGGATTAATGCTTTTGAACTGTGGTGTTGGAGAAGACTCTTGAGAGTCCCTTGGACTGCAAGGAGATCCAACCAGTCCATCCTAAAGGAAATCAGTGCTGAATATTCATTGGAAGGACTGATGCTGAAGCTGAAACTCCAATACTTTGACCACCTGATATTAAGAACTGACTCATTGGAAAAGACCCTGATGCTGGAAAAGACTGAGGGCAGGAGAAGAACGGGACGACAGAGGATGAGATGGTTGGATGGCATCACCAACTCGATGGACATGAGTTTGAGTAGGCTCCGGGAGTTGGTGATGGGCAGGGAAGCCTGGCGTGCTACAGTCCATGGGGTCACAAAGAATCAGACACGACTGAGCGACGGAACTGAACTGATGCATTTCAATATGTAGATGCTTCAGCCTGACAACACTGGAAGCAAAATGCAGTTGTCAGGTGGTGTGTGTGTGTGTGTGTGTGTGTGTGTGTGTGTGTGTGTGTGTGTGTATGTGTTCAGTCTTGTATGACTCTTTGTGATCCCATGGACTGGAGCCTGCCAGGCTCCTCTGTCCAAGAGGTTCTCCAGGCAAGAATACTGGAGTGGGTTGCTATTTCCTCCTCCAGGGGATCTTCCCACCCAGGAATCGAACCTGAGAACCTGAGTCTCTTGTATCTCCTGCACTGGCAGGTGGATTCTTCACCACTGAGCCACCTGATAACCTTCTTAACATGAATGCATCTGGGTGGTGGATTCTTCACCATTGAGCCACCTGATAACCTTCTTAACATGAATGCATCTGGATGTATTAACACAAATGCAGGGTTAAGAACTATTCCACACGACAGTACAGGAAAATGAAAGTAGAGGTGTGAGTGGACAGGAGAACAAAGACTGAGGTGAGAAGTGACAAGAGAGAACCATCTGTTCTTGCACACAACACAGTAACCGTTCACAGGCACGACGCGGTGTGAGCCATGATGGACACACAAGTCAGCATCCTTTTGGTCTGTTTATATGACATCCGTGGATGTCAGGATGACAGCTACTTTCAGGGGGCAGTAATGATGGGAATATTTTACACCATCCAGATGGTGTTTTCAAGGGCACAGACATACTTAAAAACTCACTGGCTGTGGTATATTCATACAATGGACTACTATTTATCAATCAAAAAAGAATAAACTACTGGAAGATCCCCCAGAGAAGGGAATGGCTACCCACTCCAGTATTCTTGCCTGGAGAATTCCATGGACAGAGGAGTCTGGTGGGCTACAGTCTGTGGGTCACAAAGAGTTGTATATGACTGGGCAACTAACACTTTCTTTTTTTCACACATAAACCAAACAACATGGATGAATCTCAAAACCATTATTTTGAATAAAATAAACTTTGGACAAAAAACTTACGCCTTCATACGATTCCATTTATATGAAGTCCTAGTACAGGCTAAACTAGTGGTTCTCAAAGTTTTTAGTTTTATTAACCTCTTATAATCATAATTATTGAGAACCCCCCAAAGTTCTGATTTATGTTGATTATATCTATTTCTATTTCTCATATTAAATTTTAAAGACACTTAAAATATTCATTTATCCATTTAGTTCAGCTCAGTCACTCAGTTGTGTCTGACTCTTTATAAGCCCATGGACTGCAGCATCTAGGCCTCCTTATCCATCACCAACTCCTGGAGTTTACTCAAACTCATGTCCATTGAGTTGGTGATGCCACCCAACCATCTCATCCTCTGTCGTCCCCTTCTCCTCCTGCCTTCAGTCTTTCCCAGCATCAGGGTCTTTTTCAGTGAGTCAGTTCTTTGTATCAGGTGGCCAAAGTATTGGCGCTTCAGCTTCAGATTAATCCGCTAAGAATGGTAATAACTAACTTTACATGTTGACATATGCAACATCATATTTTATGAAAAATAATTATATTTTCCAAAACAGAAAAAAAAAGTTGAAAGAATGGCACAGTTTTACATCTTTGCAAATCTCTTTAATGTTTGACCTAAAAGAAGACAGCTGGACTCTCATATCTGCTTCTGCATTCAATTTACATATTAAAATACATATTCATTATGAATTACTTTCTTTTATTTCTCCTTTATAGCAACACTAGGGCATTATATTGATTTTCTGAAATTATATGTGTAGGCTGGTTTTTTAATCTACGAGTTTCATTGCGGGCGAGTAAGGGGGCATGATTAAATATTTGTTGTAATAAAAGGGGAGGGTGATTTTGTCCAGTAGGTTTGAGAACACTGCCTTAAAACATGCTTTAAAGTGTCCATTCTTTCCAGGCTCACCATCCTCACTGAAATATGAAATCGAGCACAGCACTACCACGCGAAACATTAATGCGGAACCAGAAAACCCCAGCAGGCTCCGAGAGAACGAGATGAAGAAGGGCAAGTAAGATCTAAGTTGTTTGGCAAAAATAGTGTTGGCCCCATGGTGCCCTTTCGAGGTTTCCAGGGTCACCCATGAATCCCAGACCAGGGCTGAACTAATCTCTGTGGGAAAAATCCACAACATCCTCCATCCTCTGGGGTGGGGGTCAGGCTTGACTGGGGAGGGCCCCAGGGAATGCTGAGGGTGACGGTGGTTTTCGGTCACATCTGGGCTGCACACAGATGCGTGCAGTTGTGAAAAGGCAGCACACGGTACACTGACTATTTATGCAGTGTGCTGTACGCAAGTCTTACCCAGAGAGAGTAAACACATGTTGAAGTCTGGTATCAGAAGCATGGTGAAACGTTTAGGGGGTAAGTTACTGATGTCCTCAGCTCACTTTGTAAAGCATCAGACAGTAAGATGGACCCGTGGGAAAAGAGAGGTATCGGTCACCAGAGAGACACAAGATGAGGCAAAGACAGCAACATGTTGATTGTAGAAAGTAGGTGGTGGGTAAGGAGGTGTTCGATTCATTTTTTTCTATGTTTGAAAGTATTCATAATAAAATACAGGGAAAATCCCTTGAGTTTTATGCTTAAGATCTGTGTACTTTCCCATGTGTAAGCTATACCTCAATAAAAATGTAAACTATTAAACAATTTAGGCTAAATAATAAGATGGTAAATAATAAGAGAAAGAGGAAGTTATATTCACTGAAATAACGTTTCAAGATGGTAAATAATAAGAGAAAGAGGAAGTTATATTCACTGAAATAACGTTTCAAGACAAATTACACATGATTAAGGTGAAGAAAAAGAAATACATGATATTCTCAGGAATAACGAGGCTTATTTTCGAATGCTGTGTCTAAGTAATGTGCTACTTTGACACGGGACAGGCTGCTGAGAAATGATCCTCCAGAAACAGCTTCTGTTGCACATTCCTCCACGTGCCAAGTCATAGGCCTGGTCTCTATACTTCAAGGGAAAGAACCAACAGGCTGTAACACATATGCCACTGGGGACAGTATCAGAGAGAGACTGAAAAAATAGCAGGCAATCCCCTCAAATCAGTAATTTAAGTATGTAATTTTATAATGTGTTTCATATGGTCATACTACAAGAATTTTAAAAAGAGAGAGAGGATGACAATAAATGACATTTTATAAAATGTAATAGACATGGTGTCTTCACACTTAATACTCCTCTACTAATTAGAAAGCATTTGGTTCTAAGTCTCTTGTTTTGAATCCCCAGTTCCCTCTGTTAGACGCTTGCATGCCATGGCTACAAATGAAGACAGATACAGGTGTGCTGTAATAGCAGCTTGCATACCACAGGGGCATTGCTGACATGGTGAACAGCTCTTGGTAAAGTTCCCAACAAAACAAAGTACAATTTTCCCCCAATTTACTCAGTAATTGCATTTGTAGAGAATTTCAGTGTATGTTAAAAACCCTGCAAAAACACAATGTGCTTATTTTTTAAATGGAGTACTTGGCTCAGATCATAATCAGTGTTTGTGTTTTTAAGTCTGTGTGAACATCCGGGGAGGTGTGGGGAAGACACGGAGGCACAGAGCCATTCCTCACCCTGCAAGACCATCGTGAGCACCGCGGGCAGGCTCGCCTGCCTCCTATCCTGTGACTGGCTGCCATCAGGGACCAGACAGGCCTCACAAACACCCCATGCGAGGAGGCACCTCCACTACAAACCACCGATCTGAGGTGAGTAGAGGACGGCTTGAGGAACATTTCAGGTTTCAATAGCAGAAATACAGTCTCCAAAACAGGATTAGCGGTCTATCAAGTGTTCTTCCCTAAACCACTCAATGCAAAAACATTTTCAATTTCTTTAAGCAATTCATGGCTGAGTTGTGCTTAAACATAACACAACCCCAGAAAGATATTTTCAGATACACAGTCATTGGCTGATGTTTCCTGACTATAGTTCTTTATGAAGAAGTGTTTCGAATAGTAGCTGAAGACTTGTCACATGGAAACAATATTTGCTTATTCCTGCCTAGGGCTGGAGTTAAACCACTGAGCCAGAAGCTAAAGGGTCTGCATTCTGCTATTTAAAAATCGAAGCAAGTACAAAAGCCTTGTGCTTGTTCTTAAATACCACGCTCACGATTTTTGCTAGCAGTTTTCGGATCAGCCAGCCTTGGGCTCTGGTGCTGCGTGACTCCAAGACCTGACTGTCTCCACTGTCCGCGTCCCTCCGCAGCAGCACTGCTTGTGTGATTCCACCCTAATCGGGCTGGGCCCCAACGCCCTCGAGGCTTTTCCACGTCTGCCCCACCCCCCAGCACTCTAGATGATGTCTTCTGCCCTTGTCTCCTCCTTCCTCTCTTTTTCTCTTTCTCTCCCCCCATCTCTGTACAATGATTAGGCATATTTTTTTAAAGCAAGAAAAGATGAAATGACACCTGAGTTTGTTTGTTTAGAAGAGGTACCACCAAATAATTAAACAGATCACTAAGTATGGACCAAAAGAAAAATGTTCTTGATCAATAGGATACTGAATTTTTCAAGGAAATTAAGAGCGAAAATCAGTCAACTTAAAAAAAAAAAACACATGTAATTGGGCAATCAAAATGCGTACTAAGGAAAGTGCTGTTCATTCTATGTTCTCGGTAAAAAAATGTTTTGCAAACACAGACATAAAAATTAAACATCTGACCCACTCCTAGGTATTCACCCAAGGGAATCGAAAATGTAAGTTGACAAAAGATTATGTAGGCAATGCTTATAGCAGCTTTCTTCCTAATCACCCCAACCACCGGAACATACTGCGGCAGAGAAGTAGATAAACAAATTGTGATACATTCAGACAATGGAAGGCAGCTCAACATTAAAAGGGATGGACTGCTTATTTACACAACTGCATAAATAAATTTTAAATACATTTTGCGAGGCAAGACCTAAAGACCCCACTTTTGTGACATACGGAAAACGGCACGGCTGTGGTCAGAACCAGCTGAGTGGCGGCCGGCATTTGGTGGGAAGGGGACACAGAGAACACACAGGTTCTGGGGCGGCGGGACCGCCGTGCCACAGGGGACACCGCGCTCGTGCTCCTGTGACGTCCACAGCCAGTCCTCAGAGACTGAGCTCAAGCCTGCAAGCTAAACAAGACACAAGACTCAGCCAAGCTATTGGAAGGTCCCAGGATGGAACTTAGACTGTGATAAGTGGATGGCTGATGAACGAAATACAGGTGTGAGATGCAATCTTACTGAAGGAAGTGAGGAAAAGGGAAGTGCCCTAACTAGCTTTGGAAAACTGTGGTTTGACTGGTTATTTCAAGGCTAAAGGTAAGGGAGTTACACATAAACAGTGCTTAATTGATAAATTTGTTTCTCACAGGGGTATGAGTTAGCAGTTCTGAAACTAGCTACATTGGGGTTCCGTGGGTAAACAAACTATAGAGAATGGAAGTCAGAGAAAAGAGAGAAGTGACAAAGAAGAAATGGAAGAAAATGGAATGAACCCATGGTCCCAGATTATGGAGAGAGATACCTGCATGAACTCATGGTTATTTTAAAATGTACACAGATATATACTGGAACATAGACGTGTGTGTGCGTGCATGTGTGTGCGTGTGTGTGTGTGCGTGCGTGCGTGTGCGTGTGCATGTGTGTGTGCGTGCGTGCGTGTGTGTGTGTGTGCGTTAGAATCCTTGTGTCAGTGTACTAGCTCTGTGCACCGCGAGGCCTGGAAGTGTGGCAATCTAGTAGCACCAAGTGCATTGAGTACCCAGATCTTTCGAATCCTCTTTCCAATAAAAGGAACCAGGACTCTTTCAAGGCCTGGCCAATTCTGAGGCTGGTGCAGATAATACACAAAATGAGCCTACCCCAGCTCCTGGTTCCAGAGAGGAAGGCAGTGCTAAGCAAAAAGAAAAAAATCAAAGGGACACACAGAAGCCAACCTGAAAACACTCCCAAAGCTGGAATAATCTGAGCCACAAATTAAAGACAGATTATAACTCAAGGAATAACATTCATGCCCATGGCCATAATAATACAACAAATGACTGGATAAAAAAATACAAGGGGAGAAGAGACAAATCGTTGTTACAGAATAATGCAAAATAATAAACATAGAAGGAATGAGGGAAACGGAACTTCACCACAATAACTGATACAAGCAAGATCCCCTGATGATAAAATTTAAGGAGAATCAGATATTTGAATAGCCCTAAAATATCTCCTCAGAATATCAACTGATTGCTGTGGTGGTTTTAACAGGTGCCCACGCCCACATCATTGACACTGTTCTTCAGGAAGTAGAGTTTAATGCCAACACCCCACCCTCCCGAAGGGTGGGCTGGACCAAGTGACTGACTTGCTTCTAAGTAATCGGAGACCAATGGCAAATACACATTTGGTCTCTGCCTGGGTTCCTGGCAATTGATTTCCTGAAACAACTGGGATTTCCTGAATAAGAGAGACAAGGGTGAAAAAGGAAAGTGAAAAAGCTGGTTTAAAACTCAACATTCAAAAAACTAAGATCATGGCATCTGGTCCCACCATTTCATGGCAAACAGATGGGAAAAAAGTGGAAATAGTGACAGATTTTTATTTTCCTGAGCTCCGAATTCACTGTGGATGGTGAACGCAGCCACAAAATTAAAAGGCGTTTGCTTCTTGGAAGAAACGCTATGACCAACCTAGGCAGCACATTAAAAAGCAGAGACATCACTTTGCCAACAAAGGTCCAGATAGTCAAAACTATGGTTTTTCCAGTACTCATGTACGAATGTTGAGAATTAGGCCATAAAAAAGGCTGAGTGTCTAAGAATTGATGCTTTTGAATTATGGTGCTGGAGAAGACTCTTGAGCTTGGACTGAAGTTTGAACTCCTTGGACTACAAGGAGAATCAAACCAGTCGATCCTAAAGGAAATCAACCCTGAATACTTATTGGAAAGAGTGATGCTGAAGTTGAAGCTCCAATACTTTGGCCACCTGATGTGAAGAGTCAACTCACTGGAAAAGACCCTGATGCTGGGAAAGATTAAGGGGAAAGAGGAGACAGAGGCAACAGAGAATGAGATGGTTGGATGGCATCACCGACTCCATGGACATGAGTTTGAACAAACCCTGGGAGAGAGTGAAGGACAGGGAAGCCTGGCATGCTGCAGTCCGTGGGGTGGAAAAGAGTCAGACATGACTTAGTGACTGAATAATAACAACAGAGGGTAATAGGCCTGTCGTTTCTTCTAAAGATAGGATTCCCGGTGGGCTCCTATGGAGCTTACAAGATTGTGGGGGGGCCGGGGGGGGAGGGGCTGGCTGCAAAAAGACAAGCCTCGATCAGAAACTTGGAACTGTCAGTTCCATTCCCCCAGGTTTGGGGAGGAAAGGGATTGGGGATTAAGATATTCACCCGTGAGCAATGATCTACTCAACCACGCTTATGTTACAAAACATCCATAAAACCCCTAGACTGAGGGGTCTGCAGGGCTTCCGGGTAGGGGAACACACGCGGAGTTGGGAGAGGGCACACCCAGAGAGGAAAAGGAAGCGCAGCTCCCGGGACTGAATGGCCGGACGCCTGTTGCTGTCAGAGGGCTGGAGCACTGGTGTGGGAGAGCATTGCATGTTTGGTCAGTGTGTGCAAAAATCTTCCAGGGGTGCAGGAGGAAAACTCAGGAACTATACCCTGGAGAAACCTGTCACCCTTCACATGCACCAAGCGATCCAGGCCCCCACATAGGGAATGCGGCAGGCTGGCCTCCTGGAGCCCCGGGCCTGATGCCGGGGAAAGGGCCCTGCGCTTGGCGGTTTTCTCCCAGGCCCACAGCCCCAGGCTGATCATGAGCAAACACCAAACACGTTGGGAGAACGTGCCACGGAGCAGCTGACCAGTCCTCGTCAAGAGTGCCAAGGCCATGAAAACACGGGACGACCCAGAAGCTGTCCCAGACCGGAGGGGACGAAGGAGACAGGGCGATTGCAATGCGGGATCTGGGAAGGGACCCTGGAGCAGGAAAAGGGCACTAGGAAAACTGGTGGAACTCAGATGAAACCTAAAGTTTAGATTTTTTTTTTAAAAGAGAATAAACAATTGATATACATAAAACAATATGGATGTGTCTTCCACTTTATGACATGTGAAAAAAGCCAGATCAAAAAGCTCCATACTCTGCATATCCATTCATATGATGTTTAGAAAAGGCAAACCCACAGGATCAGAAAATGGATGCGTGGTTGCTTGGGGTGAGGGGTGTGGGGAGGGGCTCGCTACAACGGGAAAGTGCAGGACGTCTGGAGGTAACGTTCTGTGTCTTGACTGTGGTGGTGGTCAGATTCTACATCCTTCGAGGACAGTAGATGTTACTATATACAAATTAAAAAGTAAAGTTTAAAAATATCCCAATATCCTTCTTGACTTAAAACTTCCCACTGAAGAATATTCAGTTCACACGTAACTAGATAAGTTTCTCCGTATGAAATGAAAGACTGAACACAGAAGAGAGACGATGTAAGACAAGGGAACGCTGACCTACCAGGCACGTCCACTGCACCCTCAGCTGCGGAGGCTGAGACCCGGTCACTGGTGGCCCCCACCCCCTTCCCAGCTCAGGACCACCCAGGCGGAACCCTGTTCCAGGCAACCGCCTCTAGCCTCCTAGGCACGGCCTCCGATCAGGGCCCGCAATGCCCCTCTCCTCTCCCTGTAAAGCCCTCCAGGCCCTAGCCGGCCTTTGAGTCTCAGCCAAAAGCAAGGCTCCCTCCCTTGCTGGAGTGAGCGGGCAATCCATAGCCTCTGTTTGTTCTCCTCTTTTATTTCCACAGAGGCAAACTCACTTTATAAAACAAGCCTTATCAGAAATTAGATAAAACATTGCCCAAGTGCTATGTAACCAGTAACGTAAGCAGCTCCGGGCCCAACAAGTGAACAGTGGAAAGGAGGCTGGTGAGAGCTCCCCGGGCTGCAGGCCCTTTCAGAATCGCCAAAGCCCTTTGAACCCTGTGTATTCCCCCAAGGCCACGGTGATTGCACACAGGCGGCTAGGTGAGCAGGTATGGTCTTGTCAAACGAGACGTTGCTCCATCACATCTGAATTATTCACTGCATATTGTTAACCACTGACGAGGAACGTTTTATTTTCTTTTTTTTCTTGGTTACTCAGAAACCAGGTCCTTCTGTTATTCTAGTCAGCAATCCTGGAAGAACTTCTGGGATAGGAGGAGACAGGAAGGAAGGAGGCGCATTAGGAAATGAAAGGGCAACTAAGAAAAGCACTGGCATTTCAGTAAAACACAACTTTTCTCTCAAGGATACAGGAGGGTTAGTAATGGAATGCCTCCGAGGACTGCAAAAATGATTGCACTTCACAATTTAACATTTTAATGCTCCCTATAAAAGTGTTTTCTTTCTTACCACCTGTAACAGCTTGCCAAGCTATTTGAATTTCAGGAGAAATATTATACAGGCTAAATTAGCTGGTGTAAAATCAAATTGTTCTGACAGAACAACACGAAGCAAAATTTGATGAAGGAATTAATAAATTAAGAAACCTTCTTAAAAATGCAATATTCAATTATAACTTAAGTAAATCCTTCGGGTATGAATGAAGATAATTGTATTAAAAAGTAATATGAATTTCTCAGAAAAAGAACTTCAGGTTGGTTGAATAAAAACTCTCCAAGGGCCAACTTCATTGGCCAGCATAATATCCAAGACTCTTGGATCAGCCTTCTTTTAAATCTTTTACAACCATTTCCACATGGCCAAGACATTTATGTTTACGGTTTGGCCAGAAATCTTGAATGGAAAGCCAAGAGCAATGCCTAGAAATATCAAGTCTCTAAGAAAGATGTTCCTCATCAAATCATTAATTTTTTTGCATTCACTTTCAACATTTTATTTTATTGGTGATGCTGAATTCTCATCAACATATGTTATTAAATATAGTAAAAAGAGAAAAAAAAGACAATAAATACAGAAGGATCCAGTTCTAGTTAACTTCAAAACATGGCTTTTTAAATCTCTATTTTAAATCTCTATTTTTAAATCTCTTATTTATTTATTACACGGCCCACAAACACCACTTCACCAACTTATGAGTGTGCCCTCATGCATTTCACTGCTGAGAAAACTAAAAAGTCAGGCTGCTGAAACTGTCCCTGAGATAAACAACTCTACAGGATGGCCTCATTGGAAGGACTGATGCTGAGGCTGAAGCTCCAATATTTTGGCTCCCTGATGCAAACAGCCAACTCATTGGAAAAGACCCTGATGCTGGGAAAGATTGACAGCAGGAGGAGAAGGGGGTGGCAGAGGATGAGATGGTTGGATAGCATCTCTGCCTCAATGGACATGAGGCTGAGTAAACTTTGGGAGATGGTGAAGGACAGAGAAGCCTGGCGTAAGCAGTCCTTGAGGTCACAAAGAGTTGTAAGTGATCTAGAGATGATTTAAAGCACAAGACAGAATTCTGGTAAGTTACATGCATATACTTCATCATTTTATATAAGGGGCTTGAGCATCTTTGGATTTTGGTAGCTCTGAAGTGAGGGGTAGTATAGGGTAAGGGTTCTGGGACCAACCCACTGAGGATAACAAGGGATGAGTATAATACCAGATGATATAAATGCATGCTAGAATTCTAAAATCAAAACAATTTCTGTAAGTGTTTCTGAAGGCATTTCCCAGCATGCTTTTGATTTCTTAAACACAGAATCACACTTGGACAAAGAGTTTAAAACTTCTCCTAATGCTCAGTAACACAGTTTCTCCATGGCCCTGTTTTCTCCTCTTGTTTATGTTTAACTCTGTTAAAATCCTAAATTCCAAAGACATTAAAAGTCTTGGGAGTCCTTGCAGAATAGTAATTATGTATCAAAGGGAAGGCATGGAAACTGTGATGTGCAGGAAACTATTTAAATGAATGAAAATCAAAAGAAAGGGATCTTTGAAGTCCTAAACATGCATTAAGATTAAAATAATTGATCTAATAAATTCATTACTTAGATTGCAGTCCTTAATAGGAGTGAATAAGAGCTTTAGGAAGACAAGTTAACAGAGTCAATTTCAGCCTTGGCCATCAGGTTTGGCAAGATGAAAACAAGAATTGTGATGTATGTTCAATCATGTAGGCAGAGACTTAGAAAGTTTATTAGTTAACTTTCTCCCCAAAGGCTGTTTTGAAATGTAAATCATAGAAGGCAAAAGGGATGCTTTTCCCACTGGCAGAGAGCTCATTTCACCCTCTGCTCATTGGAAATATGCCTCACATGAAATGCTATCTTCAGTCTCTAGACCATCATCCGTGATGTTTTTAAAAATTAGATATAACCACATACATTTTGCAACTGAACCAGGGAAGGAAATGGAAGCAGAAAACGATTTTCCCAGGGCTTTCAGAAGAGAGCAGTCCTCAGAGGCAATGAGGAGGGGAGGTGTCTGGAGTCGAAGCCCAGCAACCGGCAAAGCTGCCTCAGGGTCCATGGCCAATGTCTTGCCCCAGAGACCCCCTTCCAGGGCTTGTGGCAGGGTCTGATCAGAGCTCAGCACTGCCAGCAAGGAAATGCTGAATAATTTCTTGTGAGCAAAAGCACCTTTCAAGAAGAGCTCTGTAAGGCGGTCAGAGACTCATCACTGGCTGCGATTCAGCCCCCTGGCTGTAGTCCACAGGGATAGTTAAGGAGTAAACAGCCCCCGGGTCACGGGGGGCTTAACCACACGCCTGCCCCACGCGCTCCTTCTCGTGCGTGGCGTCTCTGGGCCTAGGCCCGTGCTTTGTTTGCATTGTCTTGGGGTGAGCAATGGTGCCGCAGTGATGAATTATGAACGGACGCGCTGACTTCAAGGTTTATGGGACAGGAAGTAAAAAGGGGAATCATCCTTTTTTATAGCCCTTTTATTCGATGCCTTAAGAACTATCAACCTTCAGAAGACTGAAGTGCACATGAAAACCACTGACTGAAATTTAAGTTTCATGTTAGTGAGAGCCTGAACGTCCCGTGATAACAGAAGCGCGAGCCCTCAGGCCGGCAGCCATACAGGGACCAGGGGGAGGGCTCTGGGCCAGGACAGGGAGGCCCCCAGGCTTCCTCTGGGGCCACAGCTACAGTGGGGAGCCCCAGGAATCACTGTGGGGGGCAGGCAGCTCTGGAAGGAAAAAGCAAATTCTCAGAAGCGACAGGCTCTGCACCTGCAGGTACCCGAGGCTGTTGGGCGAGAAGGGACCACGACGTACATTCCTCTGCTCTGCCGTTATCACCACACTCAGGCATCTTCCCTCAATTCAGGCAGAAAATGTGCAGAAAAGAAAGGTGTGAATCGATGGCGAAAACTGCAGTATTCTATCGCATGTGACTCCATCAAGTACCTCCTATCTTAGTATTTATAGGCAGCATTACATATAAATTATATATTTAAATACTTTTATACGTGTTGATTTGACACGAGAGAAGACATCGAAATTCAGTGGTTTGCGTTAATCTTCACTCTTCTGCATGCAATTAGCACCTCTTTCACATTCCTTGTTGTCCATCTAATCACTTGAATCAAGCACCTTCTTTAGAGATGCTTGTAAGATCCTACTAAATCTCTGGTCCTCCTTGGCAATGATAAACGGATGCTATTAAGTGATTTTTAATTGAAGCAGTCAAAATAACCATATATTCTGAGAGTAAAACATTTTTGCCAATTTTGTTCAATAACTTAGTCAATTCTGTGGTTGGCAAATAAATCATGTCTTATTCCCTAAACACACATTACGTCTCACCAAGTTCTGTAAGCCTGCGTGAGCTTTGTATTAAAAAGCGTGAAAAATGTCTGGATGCTAACAAGAATGTAAGTTAAAGCAGTGTACGCTGGTTTTCTGGGAGAGGCGGGATCTTGTTTTCATTTCCGTTTCTTCTCTAGAGTACTGACTTGATCCAAAGTTAACCTGCATTGCTGCTATTTCACACCAGGATAGCTCCAAGCTTTGGGAGTTGTAGGGTATCACTGGGAGGGAAATGGAAGGCTGGAACTCTGCCAAGCGCACAAGCCGGGGAACCTCATCGCCCTGCTCCTGGTCCAGCAAAGAGGAAGGGAGGATGCAAGGGACTTTTTCTCCTCCTGAACCAGGGTTTAGCTATGAGCAAGCGGGGCTTCCCTGGTGGCACTAGTGGTAATGAACCCATCCAACAATGCAGAAGACAAAAGAGATGGGGGTTCGACCCCTGGGTTGGGAAGATCCCCTGGAGAAGGGTAGGGCAACCCTCCAATATTCTCGCCTGGAGAATCCCATGGACAGATGAGCCTGGTGGGCTACAGTCCATGGGGATGCCGAGAGTTGGACACACCTGAAGTGACTTAGCACACAGGCAAGCAGGGGTAAGAACTTTCTTTTCTTTCCTTTTGTCAGTTTAAAAGGTGGTGTTCCCCTTAATCTTCTTTAATGCATTCACCTACTGGACCATGTGATTAGATTCTGGGAGCATGAACTAGAATACTATCTGCCAAAATATTCAGTACTGGTATGTCTCCATCTATAACAAGGCTTGATTTTTCTGTTGTTGTTGTTCCCTGATATACGGAAACTTACCCTAAACCAGAATATTATTATGAATGAATTTCTGCAGAAAAGAAAAAGTCTAGATATAACAAATCACATATATCCAAATAATAGTGATACTGTGAGTAGTATTGAAAATAAAAGCATATGGTAGCTGAGATTCTAAGTTTATGCAAAGTAATTATGTGGTTGAACCAAGCACTTCTGAATTTTTAAGATTTGTTTTTGCTCCCAGTCAAATAAAACAGGGATGAGATTTAATTCACCTTATGATACCCGTTGGTAACAAAACCAGAATTTTTACACTTCAGTATGTGAAGCATGAAGAAGCTGAACACGTTTTAGAATTTCTGAAGCAACTGCCCATGGCTAGCTGGTTTCAGTTTCTCTGGCAGATCCATAAGTTTGAGAAATACATTTCAATTAAAAAAGAAAACAACACTGAAGCTTAAGGGCTCTTGGAGGAAAAGTGGACACTGAAGGTCTCCAAGGCAAAAGGCCAGCACTAACCCTGACTCCATGCCGTTTAGCAAGTGCTTGCTATATCATGTCGTCAGCCCATTTTAATACTTATAGACTACTCATTTAAATGTTCCAAGATAAAACTGAACCTATTTTTCTGAAATAATACATATTTTCCCCAGGTAAATGGTAACACCTATTCATTATAGAAAATTTAGAAAATAAAGGAGAATGTAAAAAATGCCCTTCCTCTTACCACATTAAAAAACCACTGAAGTAACCATCTGGAATTATTTCTCAGTTTCTGCATATATATACATACAATTTTTCTTTATAAAAATTATGACTAAATTATACATGCTGCTTTATGCCCAGCTTGTATAATTTCATATCCTATCATTAAACACTATATCACTGTCACTAAAGTTCTATCATTTATTATTAATATTGCATAAGTAATACTGACACAGAATATAATTATGATATACTAATACTGTGTCATAGATCATGTAACTCAATGTTGCATCACTGTCTTCTTTGGAAACGCTACTTTCGTGCTCGTGTCTGGCTCAGACCCGACGTCTGGTGCGGCCTCCCTTCCGACCTCACGGGCTCTGCACCGCCCGGTTACCCGCTTGTCCCTCCCCCGACTCCTCCTGCGGGCTCGCTCAGCCTCGGCCTCCTTCCTAGGGAAAGCTTCTCCTCCGCCACCCCTTCCCCCTGCCCCCCACCCCCACAGCCAGCCCAGGTGAAATCCTCCAGTGAGCGGCACTCATCGCCCAGACTGTCCTCTCTGGACACTAGTGAGGACTCTGCTGTTCTGTAGTGCAACTCTGCGACCCCATGGACTGCCCGCCAGGCTCTTCTGTCCATGGAATTCTCCAGGCAAAAAATACTGCAGTGGGTTCCATTTCCTTCTCGGGGGGGGGGGGTGTCTTCCTGACCCAGGGATTGAACCCACGTCTCCTGCATTGGCCGGCGGGTTCTTTACGGCTGAGCCACCCACTTACTTTCAACTTTTTCCTTACTATTTCTGGTTTACATATCACCTTTAGCACTTGAGTATTACGTTGTCAACATTCCACCGTGTATCTTCCAGGAATGTGACTGAAATTGCATTAAGTCAACCAGTGAATCGGTTTAGAGAGAAACAGTGTTCTCACAGAGGAGGGCATGGCAACCCACGCCAGTGTTCTTGCTTGGAGAATCCCATGGACAGGGGAGCCTGGTGGGCTACAGTCCGTGGGGCTGCAAAGAGTCAGACATGACTGAAGTGACTTAGCACAGCCCAGCCCAGCATGGGGTTCTGGCAGGGTCGAGTTTTCCCATCCAGGAAGAAGGTAGAACTGAACGCACGGTCAAGGTATCACGTACAGTCATTTGCAAAGTTTCGGTCGATCTCATACAAGTCTTCTACACATCTTGTTATATTTGTTTCAAATATTATATTGTTGAGAGAATTTCTCTCCATGATATTTTCTATATGGTTACCGCTAATTATATGGGGCTTCCCTGTTGGCTCAGAGGTAATGAATCTGCCTGCAATGCAGGAGACACAGGAGACTCAGGTTGTACCCCTGCACTGGGAAGATCCCGTGGAGGAGGAAATGGCAACCCACTCTAGTATCCTTGCCTGGGAAATTCCATGGACAGAGGAGCCTGGCAGGCTCTAGTCCTTAGGGTCACAGAGTCACATAAGACTGAGCAACTGAGTGCATATGCACACACTGCTAATTATACAGGAAAGTTATCTGAAAAAATTTAATTATGAAATTACACACATATAAAAAAGTATATGAAACAAAAATACTTACAGAAACCATCACCTACATCAAAATATAGAACCTTTGTGCCCCTTGCAATCTTCACACCCCAGTGAACCTTTACCACCTATGTGTTCATCTCTACACACCATAATTCAGGTTGCCTATATTTGAACTTTGTAAAAATGGAATGATACAGTAACTGTTCTGAGATACTGATGTTTTACATTATAAATACAAAAAGTAAACTGTTTTACATTAATGTATTCCCTCTATAATGTGCTTCCTTTCTTTATGCAGATTGGAGCTTCTGACCTGTATAATTTTCCTTCTCTCTGAAGAGCTTCTTTTAACATTTCTTGGCAGGCAGGTCTGATGGCAACAAATTCTTGGGTTTGGGGCTAGAAGGTCTTTCTCCTTCACTTTTTCTCCTTCAATTTTCAAGTGTAAACTTTACTGCATACAAAATTCTAGGTTGATGGGTTTTTTATTGAATGCTTTAAACATTATACTCTACTCTCTTCCTGCTGGTACAATCTCCAGCAAGAAGTCTGATGTGTTTCTTATTCTAGTTTCCTGCTTAGCAAGGTTTTTTTTTTTTTTCCCCCCTACTCTTCCCCCCGCCCCCAATTTTCTCCCTGTTTTTGACTTTCTACAGTTTAAATGTGATTTACCTAGTAATAGATTCCTGGAATTTATCCTCATTGGCATTCATGTGGATTCAAATTACCTAGAGTTATTAGCATTAGGCTGGGACAATTTTCTTCAGTGTTTCCTATAAGGAAGGTCTGCTAGTAACAAATTCTCTCAGTCGTTATCTGGGAATGTCTTTACTTTGCCTTCATTTCTGAAAGATTGCTTTGTGGAGTATAGGATTCTTGATTGACAGGGCCCCCACTGCTCATCACCAGGAGGGTAAGTATCTTATCCCATTGCTTTCTGGCATCTGTGGTTTCTAGTGAGATGTCCTCTGTTCATCTTATTGGTATTTCCTGGAAAGTAATGAATCATTTTTCTTTCTTGCTACTTTCAAGACTTTTCTCCTTGTCTTTAACTTTCAGCACTTCTACTATGATGCAGTTGTTTATAAAGATACAATGAGTCTCTTTGCTATGATCCTACTTTGACTTCATTGAGCATCCTGGATGGGCAGGGTATTGTTCGTCAATAAATTTGAGATGTTTTCAGCCATTGTTTCTGCAAATTTTTTTCTCTTCTTTCTCTTTGTCTCTGATATTCCCACTATGCATATGTTGGTGTGCTTTATACTCTCCCAGATTTCTCTGAGCTCTCATTTTCTTCATTCTTTATGCTCTCTGCTCTTCAGCTTGCATAACCCTATCAATATTTTCAAGTTTGCTTATTCCTTCTCCTGCCAGTTCAAGTCTACTGTTGAGCTCCTCTAGTGAATTCCTTAATACACAGTGGAGGTTGGGTGGAAAGAGGGAAGCCTTCACCAATCTACTGCAGTTACTGGAGCTGAGACTCAGCAGCAGGTAATTAAGGTGGATGAGAAACACTGACGTTTACTCACAGGAAGAAAATCCTTCATTGGGGAGGTGGAGGCATAAGGAGCCCCAGTCTAGCCTGAGGGAGTTTGGAATGGAGCCTCTGCCTTGCTAAGCTAGGAGGAAGAAGCAATCTTGATACAAATTCCACAGACTCCCACCTTTCCTCTAGAATTTTTGTAGATACTCTTCAATAGATATTTCTATATTTGTCCCTTGCAGTTATATTTGACATTTATAGAAGCTCTAAATATATATATTTTTATCAGTTTCACTGGGGACTGGGTCAGTGGAATTCCTCATACCATGATGTTAGAAGTTGATATTCTCTGATTTTTTTTAACATCTAATTTTTGACTAGTTGCCCTTACTGACTTCTCTTACTGGTGGTAATAACACAAATAAAAGAAAACATTTATACATCACTTTTAGGTCAAATTATATGGCATGGCCAATATACAACCATTTTGATCTACAAAAACAGCTATTTCTTATAATTTAACCTCTTATATGTTGGGTATAGTTCTAAATGCTTTACATATGTTATTTTCCTTTAAGCCTCACAAACGGTTCAGCAAGACAGCGTCTAGTATACTTCTATTCTAAGGATGAGACGAAAGGCTAGTAGTTTGCTAAAGAAGTTACAGACAGTCCACAGTGGAGCTGAGACCCAAGCTCTCACAGTCAGGCTGCAGAGTATACACTCTTAATCACCACGCGGAAGAACTTCCAAATTAATGTCTGAAAGCTTTACTTTGGGTGTTTCTAAAAAGACAAATAAATGATACCTTTTCTCTTTTCTATTCCAACAATGTTACTACTACTTATCAGATCAATTACATGCCAATTACATTGGCTGCCGCTGCTGCTGCTGCTGCTGCTGCTGCTGCTGCTGCTGCTGCTAAGTTGCTTCAGTCGTTTCCGACTCTGCGCAACCCCATAGATGTTGGCTAGAAATCTTAAAAGAGGGCATGTTAAAGCTGGTGAAAATTGAATAAAGTTTGTAGTCCAGTTAGCAGTGGTGCATGAACATCGTTTTCTTGGACTTGATATTTTACTACAGTTATACAATGTGTCACCATGGGAGAAGCTAGACTCTGTATTATTTATGCAACTTGTTGTTGTTCAGTTGCTAAGTCATGTCCAACTCTTCAGGACTCAACAGACTGCAGCACTCCAGCTTTCCCTATCATTCACTGTCTCCTCTGTCGCCCCCTTCTCTCCTTTTGCCTTCAGTCTCTTCCAGCATCAGGCTCTTTTCCAATGCACCAGCTCTTCACATCAGGTGGCCAAAGTACTGGAGCTTCAGCTTCAGCATCAGTCCTTCTAGTGAGTATTCAGGGTTGATTTCCTTTAGGATTGACTGGCTTGATCACCTTGCTGTCCAAGGGACTCTCAAGAGTCTTCTCCATCACCACAGTTGGAAAGCATCAGTTCTTTGGTGCTCAGCCTTCTCTATGGTCCAACTCTCACATTCATACATGACTACTGGAAAAACCACAGCTTTGACTATTTGGACCTTTGTCAGCAAAGTGATGTCTTTGCTTTTTAATATGCTCTCTAGGTTTGTCATAGCTCTTCTTCCAAGGAGCAAACTTCTTTTAAGTTCATGGCTGCAGTCACTGTCCAGAGTAATTGTGGAGCCCAAGAAAATAAAATCTGTCACTGCTTCCACTTTTCCCCTTCTATTTACCTTAAAGTGATGGGACTGGAGCCCATGATCTTAGTTTTTTGAATGTTGAGCTTTAAGCCAGCTTTTTTACTCTCCTCTTCCACCTTCATCAAGAGCCTCTTTAGTTCCTCTTCACTTTCTTCCACCAGAGTGGTACCATCTGCATATTTGAGGTTGTCGATACTTGTCCCGGCAGTCTTGATTCCAGCCGTCACTTCACCCAGCCTGGCATTTCCCATGATGCATTCTGCATATAAGTTAAGTAAACAGGGTGGCAATATACGGCTTTGACGTACTCCTTTCCCAGTTTTGAACCAGTCACTTGTTCCATGCAGGTTCTAACTGTGGTTTCTTGACTGGCATACAGGTTTCTCAGGAGACAGATAAGGTGGTCCGGCATTCCCATCTCTGTAAGAATTTTCCAGTTTGTTGCGATCCACGCAGCCAAAGGCTTTAGCAGAGTCAATGAAGCAGAAGTAGATGTTTTTTCTGGAAATTCTACATCCCCAAATTTTGTAATGTTATGTTTTTCACTTTCACTGAACTAAAAATGTGTTCTAATTTTCCATGTGATTTCCTCTTTAACTCATGGATTATTTTTAAGTGTGCTCCTTCATTTCCAAGGAACCAAGAGGAGCCATTGCAATCAACAAGATGCGAGACAGCTGCCCTTCCAGATATCCAACAGGATGATTCTGAATGCAAGTTACAGAACTCCTGAATAAAGTTGCTTAATGAACAGTTTTAATTGTCCTTGTTTTACTGACCACACGGAACAACAAATACAGAACAAATGCATCACCCTTGAGGGTTATACTAACTCCAGGGTTGGTGTTGTGACTGAACAATGTCACCATCTGGGGAGACACATCTTATCATCCACTCATGGCTACATACGGTCCTGAGTAATCGCTGTTATGGTTCCAGGCATCACACCTTCACACAACAATATCCAAGCAGGAAGGTTTCCTTATCCGGCCACTGTCTTTACCTCTTTACGTGACACTCAAGGGTGGTATATTCAGTCTTTCCTGTTTTCCCTCTATCTAACCACAATGACTATTATACAGCAAGCACTGAGCACGTTCCTTCCTGGTGCGTGGTAATTGCTTCTTAAATGTTGACTATTATAACTGTTCATAGCTGAAGCTATTTTTAGGCATTAGGGTGTTTTGTGTCCCAGCATATCTGTTCTAGTGAAATAAAGCAAGATTGGAAGGTGTGAGTGTTTTAAGAAGGCGTCTGCCTTCTCTGGAGCTGCTTGGCTCCTCCCCACTAATTAAATAAATTAAAAAGTCAACTCTAATTGCTCTGAAAAGCCACAGAAGAAGAGAGGTAGAGGGACATAGCAGGGAGAAAGGGCTGAATGTGTAGAGTTCAGAGAGCCCCGAGCAGAGGGCACTGGTCACGTGTGCCCGACCACAAAGGCTGAGTCAAGCTCACCAGGCGGCCAGACAGCGTCCAGCTCCAAATGTACCTGCTGTTACTTCCAGGCATGAACTAAACAAAGGGTCGTGTTTAAACCATCAGTCATGAGTCCCCCTCAGCCCCACATCGAGACTTTCCGCATTTGTGTGTCTAAGTACACCCCTCCTATTCATGGCACCCAGGATGTTCCTGATTCTTGGACACAGCCTTTCCTGACACAAGCCATGTGCACCGATGTGGGAAAATCCTGTACGGCCAATCCTATGCCTCTCAAGAAGCGGAAGTGATGCCACACCAAAGCCCAGTACAAACTACCAGTGCTGCTGATGAAGAGTCACCCTGCAGGCAGCCAGTCTCAATTTAATAAGTGCAGTTTCCTGGTAATTCTTTTTGCTTGTTTGTAACAAAAGCTTTTCTAGAATATTTCTCCAGGGATGTCTTCCTGTGAACAAACACCTGTGAACTCTGATCAAAAGGGCATTGACCTTTGATGTCATGAACTTTGACAAATGCAGAAGAGATTGAGAAGGAAAGAAGATAAAGAAGAGAGGAGAAAAAGAATGGGGGGAGAAAAGGGAGACTCAGATTTAATGAAAGCAGACACATGAAAACGTAATTTAAAACTGCCCCTATTGCACACACACATATGCACTGGAGTACAGTACCCAAACTACAGCTCAAGAAAATGGATGGAGTATTGGGTTTACAGTGCAGAGAGCAGGGTATTGCTTGGTTGTCTAAGTCAACAGCCATATATGCATCTATCTTAGGAAAGTCATTTACTGTATGCTTCTTGGTTTACACAGTAGCCAAATTAAAATAATCAAGCATGTCAATCCCAATAGTTCATCTCTTTCTTTGCTGTGTTTGTGATATAGTGACACAAGATAAATGGGACTGTAAATGGAAATGTTGGGACTCTGAGCTTAAAAGCTTCATATAATTTGCATAAATCTGCATGCTGAGTTCAAAAGGCACAAATCTGTAACATTAAAGTTAATTAGGGCAAACTACTATTTAATATAAATCCAATATTCAAGAATAACACAGATGAAATACAGAGTAGTTTAAAGGAAGAAAAAGAAACAGTTGTTTTAATCATCTTCTGATTAGGATTGCTACAATAAGTTCCACACACATATGGTACTGGCAGTGGGGACACGACGCCCATACAGACCGCTGCAGGGGGGCGGGGGGCAGGGCCCCTCAGGGGTGGCACGTTTCTGCTCAGAGCTCTGGTGTGCAGCGGGGCTGACAGGGGCTTCCTAGAGTTCTGCCTCTCAAAGACTCTGCTGGATAAACTTAAAATGCTGCAGGTAGTCCTGGGGCTGCTGGTGGGGGGAGGCCTGCCCCAGAAACTCCATCGTGCCTTCCTCGGCGACTCGGCAAGAGCCTAGATGTCCACCTGGTGTGCAGGAGGTGACAGGCGGGGCGGGTGTTCGGGGGCATGTGGTTGGAAGCAGCCCATGTTCTCCCATCAGCCACGTTCCACTCTGGGAGGCTGGGAGCAGCACGGGTGCCCGAACCTCAGGGTCAGTTCCTGATAGCTTTTCTACACAAAGAGGCCCCTTCCTGTGCTCACATCTGGTTGAACCACTGGACACGAGTGAAAGAGATGAATGAAGCAAATGCAGAGAGAGATGCAAAGAGAGAAAGATCTAGGGGCTTCTGGTTCCCAGTCCTTCCGAATCCCAGCTGGACTCCTGCCCTGTGACTCCAAAGAGACCTCAACAGTCAAGTTACGAAGCCCCCCTGGGCTTAACCCAGGTTGAGAGGGTGTCAGGCACCCACCAGAGTCAGCCCACACGCACACAAAAGGAAAGTGAAGGGCACAGTCACTGAAGACACATTGCTTCTTCACAATTCTGCCAACAGCCTGTTACAGGTGGACCTCAGAAAACAAAGAATATGGGGGGTGGAAAATATTGCTCCACCTCCAAAAGAAGGCTGATCCTAAAGATATTATATTCAAATAATTCATTTTTAAGACAGAGGCTATTCAGTTAAAAACTCATGCTGTAGAAGATGAAGCGGCTTAGACACACATCAGCCACACTCATAACAAATACCCCATACCTCTCAAAAATAGTTTGGCCTCCAGCCTTTGCTGTTTACACTCACTTCCTCCAAGTAGAAAAGAACTGGGGTTTAATTAATGGCTATTTCGTTTGATCAGGTTTTGAAAGGGAAACATTATTTAAACTGCAAATGGTAACTCATCTCAGATAATATCTTTAGCTGAAATGTTCAGCCCTCTTGCCAAATTACTGACTTAATACTTAAGGAGAAGCCTGCTTATAGACAAATTCTAAATTCGAGTGCCATTCTTAACATCATTTGCAGGTGAGTCAGAGTCTGAATAGAGATGTCATGACCGTGATTAATGTGGGAAGATGTATTTCCTCAAGCTAAGCTGTACAGAGAGAACATCCACATCCCTTTGGTCCAGCTCTGCCAGGGCTGGTGTCCGTCCCGTGCAGGTAGATCAGAGCACGCGGGCATCCTCTCCTGTGCCCACAGGGCACCAGGCGAGCACTGAGGCCTCCGCTGCTGGAGCAGGAGGCTGTCCAGGGAGAGAACTGTTAGCAAACATAAAGACAATATAAACACCAGCAGATGCTACAGGGAAAGGAAATGGGCTCTGGCTCCTTAATTCCAGGTGCCTGACAGAAAGGAGAGGTGATGGGTTGTAGGAACCTTCATCTTCCTGGGAACCTGGGCAAGAGGAAGGAGTTTCTGGTCAGCGCCGAGACTGGTGGCAGGTCTGGACCGACAGTAACCGGCATGGATTCTTGGGGAAGTTTTATCAGAAACATCCTGGAGCCTTTGGAAAAGTGAATTCTTGGGGCCACTTGTTGGAGATGCTGGGTCAGTAGCTCAGGGCTGGGACTCTAGAACAGGTGCCCTGGATGACTCCGACATGCCTTCAGGTTTGAGAGCCATCTGTCCTGAGAACAGTCACCATGGGAAGTGAGCACTGGGACGGGACTGACACCCAACCTCGTACAGAGCAGGGGAGTGGCCTGCAGGCTTCTGGAATGCCTCGGAGAGAAGTCCCCCCTGCCCAAGCACCGTCTGGACTGGGCACCTCACCTCGAGTCACTGCGCCAGGCATCAAGGAGGCCCAGAGACAGAGGCAGCTCTTGCAACCGAGGGGAGGTGAGCACAGGTCTTAGGGAGGTTAGAGGTGGAGGAGCTGGCGCAGGTGCCCAGGAAGCCTGCCACCTGCAGGCGTTGACTGCTCTGTGCTCGGACCACCAGAGTGGGGAAGCCGAGACCCCGTACCTCTGGAAGGAAGACCCAGCGAATCCAAGGAAGGCAAACAGTGAGCTTCTTTTTACTTGTGGCTTCTACACATCAATCATGAAAAATAACTCGAGAGACAGTCTCTCCTGTATATGAAGTACTACAATTTATTAATATGGTGGCCGTCTAACTCTGCTTACTTAGAAGCCTTCCCAACACAGTGACTATTTTCCTGTCATCCTGTTAAAGTTCTTAAGATTCTGTGGCCGGCTGAAAACCACAGAGTGATAAATTAACAAATCCTCTAAAGACCCAGCACATCACACAGGATCCATTCCCAGTCATCCAAACCCTCTTTTCAAGAAATTTGTCAAACTCTTTTACGCTTATCATTGAACTGCCTAACGTCTGTTTTACTAATTATGGAAATAGACCTCCAGGGATGGAATCACTTGCCAGTGTGCAGACCAATGACAAAATGCAAGCTTGTGATCCTGGGATTACCTGCGAGAAACTGAACCGCGTCCCCAGATGATAGGAAAACCTGCAATCCAGATAAACTCACTGTCCCCGCAAGTAAGGACGCCACTTTAAGAAAAGGTGACTAGCACGCTGCTTGTTGTTCAGTCACTCAGTCGTGTCCAACTCTGTCCAACCCCATGGACTCCAGCACGCCAGGCTTCCCTGTCCTTCACGATCTCCCAGGGTTTGCTCAGATTCATGTCCATTGAGTCGGCGATATACTATGAGATGGTTAATCTCATCCTCTGACATCCCCTTCTCCTCCTGCCTTCAGTCTTTCCCAGCATCAGGGTCTTTTCCAATGAGTCGGCTCTTTGCATCAGGTGGCCAAAGTACTGGAGCTTCAGCTTCAGCATCAGCCCTTGCAGTGAATATTCAGGGTTGATTTCCTTTAGGAGGGACTGGTTTGATCTGAGAGAGACACACAGATTACATCTGGAAATTCATTTCCCGCGAAATTTAAACCCTGACCTGCCACAGGGGCGCTGCCTCACGCTTACCGAGGCAGCTGCCAGAGCCCGGAGTGAAGGTGCCTCACCCTCTCTGCCGCCGAATCCCATCCACCAACCGTATTCCAAGGCGCTCTGGGCCTCGGCTAACCGGATAACAGACACACTGCAAGAACTAGGGTTTGCCACGTAGTCCCTCTGAATACATCACATGAAGAGAGGAGAGACGTGTCTTTCCAAAAGAAAATAAAAGTATCATTATTAGCACTGAACCAAAGGAAATATATGAGTAGAAATGGTTACCTGTCTTTTCTTGGAATTTTAGAAAGTTCTATTTTATTCTATCTAAATAAACTCCAAATAATATGGCAGCTTTCTCCTGACAAAGTGTAAAAATGTATTCATATTATTTGCATATGTTTATAAATACTTCTATATTCATTTGATCATACAATTGGAAAACCAGTGGTTTCATGCCCTACCAACAAAACACACAAGTGGCTAGAGTTCCCTCCTTCACGATTCCGAGCCCTCTACTCCCTAAAAAAGAAAAAGAGAAACCCAACTGGAGCTTTACACAGTCCAGCAAACATGTCTTCCTTCATTACTTTATCTTAAAAATAAAATTACCACGAAATTTTTCTCCATGGGGATTCCATTCTGTTTCTTCTTAAGTCTACACACTTCTTTTACTTAGTGCATCTGAACACACCATGGAGAGCGGTGTTTACATTCCTGGGGTTTCTCTCATCATCATGTAGGTGACAGAATGACTAAGAGATGGAAAATTATCCACTTAAAATGCCTAGTCAAGATGCCTGCCGAGGTGGATCTAAACCACAAAGAAGATTAAAATACATGACATGTTTAGCTCTAGAGCAGCGATAGCGAACATAAAGGAATATGCGGGAGAAAAGTCCTTCCAACAACTGGCAGCTGTCAGCTGGCTCCCCTGTCTGTCCCCGGGTCTGGCCGAGTGACGGCATTCCTGGCCCCACACCTGCCTCTCAACGTCCACTCCCTGGAGTGACGCCCACCCGCACTGACTCTGAGCTTGGCTGTGTGACCTACTCGATCACAGCTCCATAGGAAACATAACACACGCAGCACCTTGAAAAAGCACTTGTGAATTTCTTTCTCTCTGGACACACTGCTAGGAGAACATGCCAACTGAGCCTCACAGAAGGACGATGACGGCATGTGGGGGAGAAGTGTGAGGCCACCCCTGACCAGTCACTCCCAGTCGTCCCCCCATTCATGACGATGGATGCATAAGTGAGCCCGCATCAGCAAAATCACTCAGCCTAGGACTTCCCTGGTGGCTCAGATGGCAAAGCGTCTGCCTACAATGTGGGAGACCCGCATTCGATCCCTGGGTTGGGAAGATCCTCTTCGGAAGGAAACAGCCACCCACTCCAGTACTCTTGCCTGGAAAATCCCATGGACAGAGGAGCCTTGTAGGCTACAGTCCATGGGGTCGCAAAGAGTCAGACACGACCGAGCGACTAAACTTAAACTATTGATAGACTCATGAAAAATAATAAAAAGATATTCCCTTAAACAACTAAGTCTGGAGGCGGTTTGTTATCCAGCAATAGCTAGCTGATACATTACTTGATGGAAACGTAAAGAATATGAGCTGAGAACCAAAATCAAAACCAAAGCTGTCCCAAGGCTCAACTGAAAATACACCCTGATGCTGTATTTCAAAGATGGATGGCAGCCATGAAAATGCCTCAAGTTTGGGAGCCAAAACCAAAAGCTTCGAGGCCAGAGTTTGGTAGGACACAGCTGCCAAAGTAGCTGATTATACATCCTCTCCCTCCCCTGCATCTTCTTTCTACATCTGAGGCTCTTCCAATTGGCCGCCTCTTGATCTGTTTGCTTTAGCTAGTTTCCTGGAAGGAATGTGGACTTTAATTTTGTGAGTAAGAAAAGATGATCTAAGAGCTGGAACCCAAGCCACAACTCTTGGTGCCTTTGGCTTCCTTCCCAGAGAAAAGGGCCATTTGTCACCTCGTCCTCTGGGCCCTGCTGCCAGGGCACTGACTCTTCTGACGGGCTCTTCCCGCTGGCGCCAGTCCACCGACTGCCCTCCTAGAGCCCTCTCATTCACATCTCTATTACCTCCATGCCCTACCCCGCTGTCACTTCTCAACCTGCTCTTTGAAAAAGTGGACACAGGCAGTCCCAGAAGACTCAGAGTCTGGGCGATAGTCTCTTCTATCCCTGGCTCCATCCCAGGCCTCCTACTCTCACTGGGGCTGGAGAAAGCAGCCGGCCTCAGCGGGCGAGAAGGCACACAGAGGCCCGCAGAGCACCCAGGACTGTCAGCAGACAGGCCACGAGCTGTCACTGTGCGGGGCCGCAGACACCCCTCCTCTCTCCCAGACCGACCATTCGTTCAGCTCCAAGTGGGAGGATTCTCCAGCTCATCTCTGTCGCAAAGGAATCCCCAGTAAAGATGGCTCCCATGTGGTGGGCCATTCTCCTCCCATGAGGACAAAGCTTTCCTTCCAGGGGCCATGGAATCCATATGCAGCGAAGCACTAACTGCAGACTGAATAAATAATAGGTCTCATGCCACTGATATGGCTTTCCTCGTAGCTCAGTCAGTAAAGAATCTGCCTTGGAGGCAGGAGACCTGGGTTTGATTCCTGGGTCAGGAAGATCCCCTGGAGAAGGGAATGGCAACCCACTCCAGTATTCTTGCCTGGAGAATTCCATGGACAGAGGAGCCTGGCAAGCTACAGTCCATGGGGTCACAAGAGTTGGACATGACTTAGTGACTAAACCATCACCACCACATACCACTGATGCTGAAGCTGAAGCTCCAATACTTTGGCCACCTTATGTAACGAACTGACTCATTTGAAAAGACCCTGATCCTGGGAAAGATTGAAGGCAGGAGGAGAAGGGGATGACAGAGGATGAGATGCTTGGATGGCATCACTGACTCAATGGACATGAGTTTGAGCAAGCTCTGTGAGTTGGTGATGGACAGGGAAGCCTGGTGTGCTGCAGTCTATGGGGTCGCAAAGAGTCGGACACGACTGAGCGACTGAACTGAACTCGACTGACACCATAGAAACACAGGTTGTTTTTCAAATGTGTTGACAAGACAGAAATGAGTGCAGATATCTCACTAACCCATAGTCACTCTGTGAGCAAGTGTGAATGTGTGTGCTAGCATTACTTTGCATTTTCTCCATTACTGAAGAATAAGAGGTCAACAATCACGTGAGACTCCTTGAAAGTTTTTGTCATTAAAAAAGGTCTTCTTATTCAAACAGGCTGAGTGGAAATCACTGTCTAGAAGTCATCCTGGAACATTCTATAAGGCTCATTCTATGGTCGACCTAGGGTCACAGACAAGGTGGTTCTTTGCTAGGGGCCGGGGTGGGGGGCGTTCTTACACTGCCAAGTGTTTGGCAGTGTCCGTGGCTCCACCCATAAGCTGTCAGTAGTAGCACCCTTCCACCAAGCTGTGACAACGGTAAATGCCTCCAGATGTCGTCAAGTATCCCTAAAGGATATCCTCCTTCCTTGACCCTGGAGCCACTAATCAAGGCCCCTGTGGGCATCTGAAGAAAGCGCTAGCGTGAACGATTCGAACGTCAAGCCTTTAAACTGTCCCTTTGTGAAAGTCTGATTTCATTGCGCTAACAATTTCACACCTGAATACATAAGCGTTAATTTTGATTCTAAATTGAAAACAAAATAGTGAATGATTTAGTATTATTAAAAAGCACTCAGTTTCATTGGACCTTATATCCG
The DNA here is from genome assembly GCA_015832495.2 of Alces alces. Lineage (NCBI taxonomy): Eukaryota > Metazoa > Chordata > Mammalia > Artiodactyla > Cervidae > Alces > Alces alces. The sequence continues at coordinate 38,400,754 of JADEYB020000015.1, forward strand.
GACTTTTCATTAACACCCAGAGTAGTGTGAGGACCTGTTAAAATAAATACAGACACCAGTAGGCAAGGGCAGTGATGCCAGGAGAAGCTGAACCGAGCTGTCAAGCGGGCCAGCCTGCCAGCAGCTGATCCCCACGGCTGAGGTCAGGCGTCCAGGGACACCTTATATTCTCCTTAAGTCATTTCCTTCACAATTCTTAAACCAAATTTTCTACACATCTTGCTGACACTAACTAATGTTTGAATGTATTCATTTCAATGGGAACTTGTGGTTGTTTCATGCTGCAATTCTTAATAAACTACAAGACTTTTGCTGTTGTTTCCGTGTAGGATGCCTGCTTTGCTGGTGTGAGGGATCAAGAATACTCAGTTCTCGTGGCTGATTCATGTCGATGTATAGCAAAAACCACCACAGGGTTGCAAATTATTTAGCCTCCAATTAAAATTAAAAAAAAAAGAATACTCAGTCCTTCATGCAGAGGCAGAACTGAGGATAATATAAAAGATATATGGCGGAGAAAGAAGAAGGAGTCTTAGGGACACGTCCATGAGAACTCAACTCTGTGCTAAAGCTTGAAAGTTACAGAAGACATAAAACACATGGTCTCTGACGGAAAGTTACTATAGGGGAAATTTTTCAGATAAAAGAACAGTGAACACCAGAAGCTGAGAACAACTAAAAGCTCAGAGTTGTGCGGAGAGGAATTCCAGGGAGGTCAACCTTCATAGCAGACAGAGCTTCATGTCATGTGTCCTGCCAGCTGGCCAAGGCAGGCTAAGATCCCAGCCAAGTGACAGGTCCAGGGTATCTTTCTGGAAACTGGGACTTCCTCTCAAGCGTGTGTTTTCATGCTTGCGTGCCCAGTCATGTCTGACTCTTTGTGACCCCATGGACTGTAGCCTGCCAGGCTCCCCAGTCTATGCGATTTCCCAGGCAAGAATACAGAACTGGGTTGCCATTTTCTGCTCTGAGGGATCTTCCCGACCCAGGGATGGAACCCAAGCCTCCTGCGTCTCCTGCATTGCAGACAGAGTCTTTACTGCTGAGCCATTGGGAAAGCCCTCTTTCACTCTTAGAAACAGTTGTTGGAGTTTTCTAACTCAGGATTCTGTGGTCTCCTGGCCATTCTCCTCATGGTCACCAGACCCTTCTCCACTGTGGACCCCACAAAGCAAATGTAGAGGATTTCTGAGGTTTTACCCATGAATAAAAGACTGTAATTTTGATATACTGTGGAATCGTAGTTGGGTCGCTCAGCTTAGAGTCGGTGAGCACTTCCCTTCCTGGTGCAGTTCTCAACGAATAACTTGTATCAAACAATAAGCCTGTGGGTGGCTCAGAGGGTAAAGAATCTGCCTTTAGTGCGGGAGAAGTGGGTTCAGACCCTGGGTCGGGAAGATCCCCTGGAGAAGGGAATGGCTGGCTACCTACTCCAATATTCTTGCATGGAGAATTCCATGGACAGAGGAGCTTGGCAGGCTATAGTCCACGGGGTCACAAAGAGTCAGACATGGCTGAATGACTAAATACTAAGAAGGAAAATCTACCAAATATATTACCAGCACTCATCCCCCACACACACACCAAAAAAAAAAAAAAAAAGAGAGAGAGAGTAAAAAAATGAACTATCAAGGTCATCACAGACAAGGGAAGTCTAAGCAACTATCACAGAGTGCCAAGCCTGAAGGAGGCATGGTGACTAAGTGTGTTGTGGGGGCCTGGATGAGATCCTGGGACGAGAAGAGACATGGAGTCTGAATGGATGAAGGTCTTTAGTTAATATGCTTTATTCCTGATGAGTCATTCTTCACTGGTGTTCTTGGCAAAAAGAGAAGGATGGCAGGGCAGAAACAGCCTAGCCGGAAGCACAGAAATAACGCCTAGGACGTCTCTGGTGCCTGGCGGTGACAAGCTGATGGCAAACGCTGGTGGCAAATCCAACATCACACTTTCTTTCCAGAACAGAGGGCAAGGGAATGAAACCACTTCCTATTTAAGGATCCTGATTACACATTAGATCAGCAGACACAAGCAAATAGAGCTCTGATTAAATCAACATGGCAACAAGGTTGCTTTTAAAACTAAAAGTAACTTGCTCCTCTATCTGCCAATGTAAACAATCAGCCAGCCACACTCTTTCCAATGCCTACTTAGGATGCAGGTGAAATTTTAAAAATCAATTCCCTTTAATGGAGGGAAACATTGCTGTCTCTCTAATGTCAAGCCTGCTTTCTTGTTACAAACACATCATGTCTGTGAAGACTGAAAGGTACATTCTCCATAATGCCACTCAGAGACCTATTTTTGATCTATTTATCATGGAGACAGGCAATTACAGTGTGATTAGCATGCATAAATGGCATTTCTGTCCAATATATCCAGCAAAGTGGGGGAGCAAAAACCATTTGGTATGATTTACACCCCCTACAGGGGCTTCCCAGGTGTTGTGAATGGTAAAGAACCCGTCTGCCAATGCAGGAGAGGTGGGTTCGATCCCTGGGTCAGGAAGATCCCCTGGAGGAGGGCATGGCAACCCACTCCAATATTCTTGCCTGGAGAATCCCATGGATAGAGGAGTCTGGTGGGCTACAGTCCATGGGGTTGCAAAGAGTTGTCGACTGAAGTGACTTAGCTCGCATGTGCACTCATACAGACTCCACAGTAGGCTGAGTAAGGGCAAGAGTTGGGTTGGTCGTAGAACATTTACTAGAAAAGTGGAAACCAGAAGATCTGGTGGCCCTGTGGTCATTGCCAAAATCTGCTGTCATGAGCTGTGAACTCCCAGCTCCCGACAACACCAGAGAACCCACAGTGTAATGCTCACCACTACCCATCCTTTAAAGTTTTTGAAGGATTAAAGGTTTATATGTGTATTTTTTAAATTTGATTTGCAATCATGGAGCAGATTTAATGACAAAGAATAAACTAAGAAATAATTGCACTGCAATGGATAAAACCAAACCTCAGATCAAATATTTTAGAAGGCTCTCACCAAAACAAAGACTTCATTTACTGCCTCAAAGGAAAACATGTAGAGGATAACAGTTGGGCCTCAAAACTTACCAGTAAGTCTACAAGAAATTAATTTCCTAGAAGTAAGAAATAGCTACAGTTGAGCTGCTGCTTCCGATTTCATTGTTTGCATGTACTGTCTATCTTAATATCCAAAAGCATTAACTTTGTTCTTCATGCTGATCCATGTAATGGATTCTGGGAAGCATGTCTCTAAATCCACTCTTTAAAAAGAACATCTCTGTCATATTTTGCCTGCAGTAGCACAAAGATTCTCACAAACTGGGTTCTAGCAGCGGACTGAAAGCTTCTCCGGAAGTGCCTTCTCCAGCCCTGGGACTCTTTGCTGTGAAGGGGAAATTCCTGCTGCTGGTCTCACTGGGGTGCTGGGAGGACCACGCACAAGGCAATGTAAGGTGAAATGACTTCAAGCAGACTTAGCAAATCTGCACTATTTTCCCCTGAAGAATTTTAAAGCGTCCCTCTTGCTCTGAGACACTGGTGCCTGAACACAACCTTATTTTTCTCAAACCAGTCATTATTTTGTAATGTAAGCATGTTTTAGCCCAGAATCAATTGACTGTTCAATACAATTGAATTCCGACTGCAGTAATCTTAGAAACTTTATTACAGCAGTAAATTGTGGTTTCAAACCAGATGTCATTCATGACCATGCTTGCAGAGGAGGAGACGGTCTACTCTCACGCTGGACTGGGCAATTTCCCTCTCTCTAGCGGTCTTGGCTTTGGGCAGCTCTGAAGTTTAGCCTGGGGGTGGCGGAGCCCGCAGGGACAGAGGCTGCGCTGATCCTTTCTTCAGCGTGGCTGCCCTCGCTGTTCCTGGGGCTCCTGTCTCTCTCTATATGGTTTATGTTATGAAAATGAAGACGAGTCAGTTGCTCAGTCATGTCCGACTCTTTGTGACCCCATGGACTGTAGCCCACCAGGGTCCTCTGTCCACGTAGTTTTCCAGGCAAGAACACTGGAGTGAGCTGCCATGCCCACATCCAGGGGATCTTCCCGGCCCAGGGACTGAACTTGGGTCTCCTGCATTGCAGGCAGACTCCTTATAAACTGAGCCACCAGGGAAGCCCTTTTTGATTTGACAAAGTAGAGAGCAAAAGAATACCAGGGGTGGGCTAAAGTTTCTGCAACAGCAGTAATTTTAATGATTGCATGAATACTCTTAAGGGGATCCTTTATTACAGCCTCTTCTATAATTATGATTAAGAATTAAAAAAACAGAATTTGTCAAAATTGAAGTCCTCTTTGGATTTCAAGGAAAAAGCCCAGAGAGTTACTTAACAAAAAGTCCATCTATCGACCTTCCCCTGTCCCTCATTATATATTAATAGTAAGGCATTGGGACTTGAATTCCTTCATGTTCAAGACCCAGGCACACACACTTTGGGTCTCAGTTTGTGAAATTCCCAGACGTGATGCCTGGAAGACTCTCCACCTTATGCTCTGCCTTCATTCACCTCTCCAGTTAGACTAAGGGTAGATTTTCAAGTAGTTTTCAGAATGCTCAGGAAGTCTTCTACTTTAACTAAACTCTAATTAGAAAAATTAATTTCTGTATCAGGTGAAAATAGGTTCAACTCTCTAGGACAGTCTTTCACTTAAAAGTACCTGTTGAGGCCCACATGTCTGGAGACAAAAACACGGCTAAGGACAGAAGTCTCAGCTAATACAGCTGAACAAGAGCTTCTGGGCAGACTGTCCACCAAAGTCCACCTTCTGTCTATACAGTACACAGCTGTACCTGGGAAGCAGCCCCCTGGCCAGGACTGGTGCAGCCACCACGGAAAATACCATGGGGGTTCTTCAAATTGCTCAGAAAGAGCTACTAAATAATCCAGCAGTCCTACTGCTGGGTGTATATCCAGAAGAGATAACAACTCTAAATCAAAAAGATACATGCATCCCAACATTCACAGTAGCAACATTTGCAGTAGCCAAGACAGCGAAGCAACCTAAGTTCCACTGAGAGATGAATGAATAAAAAAGATGTGTGTATTCACACACACACACACACACACACACACACACAAATATTATCCAGCCGTAAAAGAAGAATGAAATGCTGCTATTGCAGCAATATGGATGGACCCAGAGAATATTATACTAAGTCAGACAGAAAAGACAAATATTGTAGGACATCTCTTACATGTGGAAACTAGACAATAATACTAATGAATCTATTTACAGAGCTGGAACAGACTCACAGACACAGAAAACAAACTTAGGGTTACCACAGTGGAAGGGGCTGGGGAGAGGGATGAATGAGGGTATGGGATTAACAGTAATGTACTACTATATATAAAATAGAAAACAACAAGGATTTACTATAAAATATAAGGAACAATACTCAGTATCTTCTAATAAGATGGAAAATCATCTTAAAACATATATATGTTTTATATATATATATATGATTCACTTTACAGTACACTTAGAACTAACAGAATATTGTAAATCAACTGTACTTAAATAAAAATGCTTTCTCTTAACCTCACCCTCAGCACACAACAATTAAATATCATTCAGACATAACAAGCTGATGGTGCCGTAGAATGACAACTACTTTATCTACCATGTTTTACTTTCCAAATGCCATGAATTGTCTTTTTCTAATTCTCCAGACTACAGTAATGAAAAGAGTCTATGTTTGAAATTCAAGCTTTACAATGAAATGTTGTATTTTCATTAGGTCAACAAAACAGGTAAAGTTCTCTCACTGATTTTCCTAATTTTGTTGCTAATAAGTGAATTAAAAAAACTGAAGTAATCGCTTTCACCTTCCCTATTTGTTAAAGCCCCAAGATATGTAGCAGCCCTTAGAAGTGTCCTTTTATCAACAAATATCCTATTTTTCAAAATCTTGTATTTAAGATGTAGAAACTGTTATTCTAATATTTTAGGAAAGTGCTCTCTCAGTTCCAGGGTAATGATCTGAATTTATGTCTACATCTCAGTACATAGAGGCAACTTATTTATCTGGTCTTATTTAGTGTCTCATCTTGAATCGTTAACTTATTACTCATGAGGGATGAAGCTAAATCTTGAGTATGGAAGCCTTTATTTTTGAACATGCTTGAGAAAGGTCTGAGAACCAAACTACATAATCACAAACTCCTTCCAAACATAGAGGTGCTACCTGGTCTTGCAGAAGTTACTTAACCTCACTGTTTGTTTCCCAAGTGTGAAACTGAATATTACACGTCACTTCTTTCTTTATCCATAGTCAAGTGAAGTTTAAAGCTTGTAAAGCAATTTCAAGGTGAAAGGCATTCCTAAATACTAAGTACCAATACTTAGGCTGCTTTTCCATGCTACCTTGGGAAGTGTTCCCTAAGAATGGAAGAGAAAGGCCAGGAGGGGTGGTGTGTGGCCCTGTGGGTGAGAAGCCCGCTCTGGTCTAGGGTCTGGCCTGGCCTGAAGGACAGGCAGGGTGTGTGCTGACCCTCTGCAGCTCAGACCCAGCCTCCGAGGGCCCTGGGCCAGGATGAGGGGTGCTTGATGTCACAGTGTATGTGTCTGGGCATCTTGAGGTGTGGGTGCTGCTGAACTCACCATGGCCCTTTGTAGGCACTTCCTGAGTGTCCAGAGTGTGTGGGGTGCTGTGGGGTGTACACTGTGTGCCCATGTGGAGTCCCCAATCCTGAAAAAGCACGCAGACAGAGGCAAAGCACTGGAGACTCACACAGGCCAGCAGCCCCTGGGCGCCTGCTGCTTAGGAAGCCTCAACACTGGACAGAGTCAAGTCAGGGCTTCTCTGGGGGCTCAGACACCAAGGAACCCGCCTGCCAAGGCGGGAGATGGGAGTTTGATCCCTGGGTCGGGAAGATCCCCTGGAGAAGGAAATGGCCACCTACTCCAGTATTCCTGCCTGGACAATCCCGTGTGCAGAGGGGCCTGGTGGGCTACAGTCCACGGGGTTGAAGAAAAGAAGACAAGACACGACTGAGCGATGGAGCAGGCATGTTACACACATTAGCAACACTTCAGACTGTGTTACAGGCTTTTTGTTTTCTTTGAGTTTCAAATATCATTTAGGAAATTCTCGAGGAGGAGAGTCTGTTGAGTTTCGTTTTTCTAGCTCGCTGTCCTCCTTTCTGTAGATCCAAATCCCCTCCTCGGATCACGCCCTCTGTTTGGAGGGCCTCCTTTGGTCGATCTTCCAGTGCAGGTGTTGTGGAAACTCATTCTCTCAGTTCCCTTAGTCTAAGTTTTCCCCCTTCATTCCTGAATGATATTTTTGCCAGATACAGAACTCACAGTTGACAATTCTTGTGTTTGTTTGGTTTTTTTTTTTTTTCAGTCTGAAGAGCTTTCATTTCTCTTTACTTTTCATAAGTATGATATGTCTTTGAATAGGTTTCTTTGACTTTATCTTATCTGGGATTCACTCAGCTTCTTGAATCTCCAGGTTTGGCTTGTTCCCCACCCTTCCTCCCCAATCTAGGAAGTTTTCAGCCATTATTTCTTTGAATACTTTTTCAGCCCTGCTTTCTTTTCCTCTCCTCTTGGGCATTCCAATAGTATGAATGTTAGATCTTTGTTTATAGCCTCACGGGTACCTGAAGCTCTGTTCTTTTTTCTTTTAAGTAAATGTTTTCTTTATTGTTCAGTGGAGTCAATCTGACTCCTTCTTGTAGCAACAGTCAAGACCAAGCAGTTGACCATGACATCATAAACAAACAAATGAAACCAGAGGCCCTCAAGCATGAGAGCTCAGAGCCTCGAGGCTGACTTTAGTCAGTATGCCTATGAGAACTCAGTGGCAGAGCTAATGGGTGACATGGCATCTTTAAATAAATTAAAGAACCAGGATGAAGGACTCTTTAGCTGATCTGGGGTTGTCGATAGAGGTACCATGAACAAGAGGCAGACCTCTTTATATTGTACTTTGCAGATAACATGTTTTTTTACAAATTGCAGGTTTGTGGCAACCCTACTTTGAGAAAGTTTATCGGTGCCATTTTTCCAACAGCATTTGCTCACTTCTGCATCTCTATGTCACGTTCTGGTAATTTCTGCAATATTTCAAACTTCCTCATTATTATTTATTGGTCATGGGTGATCTGCAATCAGTGACCTTTGATGTTACTACCATGACCCACTGAAGATTCAGAGGATGGGTAGCATTTTGTAGCAATGAAGTATTTTTTAATTAAAAAAAGAAAGAAAATGCTGGATCAAATAATTTTTAACAAAATTTCTGTTAAGTATTATAGCTATATCATTAATTAGTTTAGTCTGCAGTTCATCTGCAAAAAGTGAAATAAAACCTGAAGTTTGCAATTATATTTGAAGAATTTATGACAATGTAGTATATTTGTGATTAGGGTAGTTTAACATCTCTCATTAATTATATGTACAATTATTTTGGTATATAGTGAACAATAAGGACAATTACAATCTTAGCATTTAATAAGTTTTAAAGTCATCATTTGAGAGCTTGAACCACACTGAGAGATGAGTGGTCTCTCTACTTGAGTCTTCATTTACTTTTTATTTAAGTTTTAATGCTATATAATATTGATTCACAATTTTAAAAGATTTGAATTATTATCAATCTAAGCCTACACTGCATTCTCTCAAAGCCCAATTTAAAATCTCAAAATTGGTGTCATTTATTAATTCCATTGTAATTTGCACTTAATTAGAACCTCTCCACATTTGAGACATACACAAAACAACTCATTCTGGCATAACTGGGAAATGAGATATCCTGCAAAAGCAAATTTCCCAGACATCTGAAGCTCAATGCTTCAAGCACGGTCAATTGTTTTAGAAACACATTTTGGAGAAAATTTTCTGAAATTAATTATACAACAGTTCTTTTCCTTCTTAAATAAAGCATACTGAATGACATTTAACCTTTTCTGGAGGCCTCAGGACCATTTTCACAATTTGTCTCTTGTTCTGTAATGTATTGCCGGAATGACAATATCATCCATTCATTAGAAAACAGAGCTTACAGAATGCAAAGCAGTTTAAGGACATTATTTTGCTGGCATGAAATGGGCAAGTAAAGTACAATTATTTTCTCAATTTCGGAGGAAACAGAGTCTCAGGATGAGTGAGTAGTCAGTAATTAAATACCTAACCAAAGGCAGAAAAAGGACTTTTTAAAAGCTCATCTTCACATTGTACTTTTATGAGCGAAAGTCCTTTTCACACATATTATTTCATTTAATTCTAAGAACAATAATTCTTATCCTTCATATCTTACAATGAAGAAAGTGAAACTCAGAGATTTTAAGCAACTGGACTGCAAGGAGATCAAACCAATCAATCCTAAAGGAAATTGACCTTGAATGTTCATTGGAAGGACTGAAGCTGAAGCTCTAATACTTTAGCCACCTGATGCAAAGAGCCAGCTCATTGGAAAAGACCCTGATGCTGGGAAAGACTGAAGACAGAAGAAGAAGGGGGTGGCAGAGGATGAGACGGCTAGACAGCATCACTGACTGAACAAACTCCAGGAAACAGTAGAGGACCGAGGAGCCTGGTGTGTTGCAGCCCATGGGGTTGCAGAGTCGGATGTGACTGAGCAACACTCTGCTCTGACCACTCTGAGGCCCCTGCCCCGGACCCTGCGCTGCCTGTCGTGGGGGTGGGTGGGGTGGGGAAGCCCGTCTGAGCCTGAGTCCAGGGCTGCTCCTGCCCCTCATCCTGCAGGGCCATCTGCACCCACAGGGTGAGGTCTGGGGCTGGGGGGTGACTCCGGCCCCACGCTCTGCGCTCCCCTGCCTCCTCCAGGGCTGCCGTGCCGCTGCCCGGACACCTGCCTCTCACCGCTTCTAACCTGAGATCCCGAGTGTGTGTGTGGACTGAGATGAAACAGCCTTTCAATTAGGGTCTGAGGAGCGCTCTCTCTTTAATCCAGCCCTGAATTAATGTGGTGTTTATTTTGGCTGTGTAAAGTCAGCTTTGCTGACTCCTGGGTCTCATTTTGGTTCTTAATCACAAAGGTTACTAGATATATGACTTGTCAATAAGCGACAGGTTGTGACTATAATATCTGAGCATAAGCAAATTATACAATAATTAAATTGCTGGGTGGTTTTGCTTTCAAAGCCAGTATATTCTCCAGATGAAAGCTCGAGTTCTGATTCCACAATCAATGATCAAATAGAGGAACAGAGAGCTGCTGAGATGCCGATGACATTTTATTCTAATGGGGCTGACACATGTTTGAAAAGATTCTTTCTGCCCTTTTTGTTGCAAATACTAAAGTCTAGAACAGGCCCGATTCAATGGTAGAAGACTGGTAGGGAGAAAGAAATAGATGTTTAAGGTAGCGAGAGAAACGAGTGAAGCAATTCCTGAGGGGAAGCAAAGAGAAAATATGTAACATTCATCTACACCCCACCCAAATCCTTTCTTTCTTCAAACTCTTTGGGAATCCCCCCATTTTTTGAGAGGCTGGATTTCTCTAGGTGTGGAGAGATAAACACCCCAAGTGTACGTCACACGGAACCTCAGTTCCCAGAGGACTCTGAAGTAAGAAAACCCCTCTTTCTTACCCCAGTGGAGAAGACAACGCCTTCACTGTCCATCAGCTTGTTGACCAGCCAGACGCAGCTCTGAAAACAGGTGTTTGTCCCGGGGGGTGCTCACATCTCCGCGGGCTGCTGAGGGGTCCCCGTGCCCCCAGGTGTCTGTGACCGCCTGCCCACCCCCAGACTTGCCAGCAGCAGGGCCTGCTCGTCCCTCCCCCCATCCTGAGACTCTTGCTGCCACACTCATTTTCCTCCAGCTTCTTCAACACACTCAGCTCTTGTGCTTCGGGCTCTCTAAGCCGCCATCTCCACGGCTGGAAGCACTCTAACCACAGGTATTTGCTGGCTCAGTCTTACACTTTAGGAATCAGTGCAGATGTCAACTTCTTAAAATAGACTTCCTTGACCACCAACCAAAGTTACCCACCACCCGTTACATAAATTTCTCAATGCCCTTCATGCAGTTTATGCTGTGCTGTGCTAAGTCACTTCAGTCGTGTCCAACTCTCCATGATCCCATGGACTGTAGCCCACCAGGCTCTCTGTTCGTGGGATTCTCCAGGCAAGAATACTGGAGTGGGTTGCCATTACCTCCTCCAGGGGATCTTCCCAACCCAGGGGTCAAAGCTTCATCTCTCATGTCTCCTGCATTGGCAGGTGGGTTCTTTACCACTAGTGCCACCTGGGAAGCCCCTCATGTAATTTATAGCTATCTAGAATTACCTTGTGTATTCATCTGCTTACTTGTTAACTGCCTGTCTCGCCATGTAAACTTTACGAGGTCTGCTACTACTGCTACTGCTAAGTCACTTCAGTCGTGTCCGACTCTGTGTGACCCTATCGCTGGGATTCTCCAGGCAAGAACACTGGAGTGGGTTGCCATTTCCTTCTCCAATGCATAAAAGTGAGAAGTGAAAGTGAAGTTGCTCAGTCATGTCTGACTCTTCACGACCCCATGGACTGCAGCCTACCAGGCTCCTCTGTCCGTGGAATTTTTCAGGCAAGAGTACTGGAGTGGGGGACCTTATTTGTCTTCTCTCTGATATATCCATAAAGTATAAGCCCAGTACTCAATAAATATTTAATGATAGAATAAGTGAGTCCTTAATAGCAAAGGTGACAGCACAGTCTCCTAAATTAATGGAGATTATTTTCACTTTAAAGAAAAAAGGAAACCTGCAAAAATATATAAAAATATTTTTACGTTGTTTGAAAAAATCAAATCATACTGTTTCCTATAATAAAAGAGAAAGTATATCAACTTTCTTAAGTTACATAATTCAGACTTTTAGATATAAAGCTAGTCTACCTTCTGAGCAATAATATTAATTGCAATCAAATTATAGGTCATGCATACAAAACTACCTCTTAAGAGTTCAATGGAAATAAAATTAATGTTGGAAATTTACATAAAGGTAAAAGAATAATTTTCAAATGCACTTTATATTTTAGAGAAAAATCCCTATATTACTATGCAAAGCCACAGCAATAAAGATCTCAACCAGATATTTGTTAATGCTGCAGTATTCACTGTGTTATGTGAGAGTATAAGGGTATTTGAAAATAGAAATAATCAAGTGTGTGAACATTCCTGGGGATTTACTAAAAGGGAGAAGGGGGTGGCTGCTAAGACTGCAGACCCCCTGGCCTCTCGGGTGTTCTCTGGATCACCTGAGAGCCCCTTTTGTTCAAGCAATGACCACATGGTTGCAGGTAACTTGGGGTGTGCAAGCATTCTCACAAGCTTTGCTTTTGATGGCACTGCTCCGCGTTCAGTTCAGTTCAGTTGCTCAGTCGTGGCCAACTCTTCACGACCCCATGAACCACAGCACGCCAGGCCTCCCTGTCCATCACCAACTCCTAGAGTTTACCCAAACCCATGTCCATTGAGTCGCTGATGCTATCCAACCATCTTATTCTCTGTCATCCCCTTCTCTTCCTCCCCTCAATCTTTCCCAGCATCAGGGTCTTTTCCGCATGTGAAAAACTCTGTTTAAGGAAAAGTACATTGTGAAGCACTGAGAAAGAAAGAAGAAAAAGATTCTCTCTAAACAACTTGTTCATATATTGAAATTAGAAACGACAACAGTCAGATTTCTGCCCTTAATGATTCCAACATGAGAACTTTAATAAAAAAATCAGATTTGGGCAATGAGCTTTTTCCTGTCTCATTAAAATAGCATGGAAACATTGAATAAACAGTGAACAAACAAGTTACTAGCTGTGTGTCCTGTGTGTGACAACCTCACATCAAGCTAGTCATTGTGAAGGAAGCAGAAGTATTTCACGTCACTCCCTCCCTAAGATGAGGCTTCCCAGGTGGTGCTAACAGTAAAGAATCCATTTGACAATGCAGGAGATGCAAGAGACATGGATTCGATCCCTGGGTCAGGCAGATCCCCTAGAGGAAATGGCAACCCACTCCAGCACTCTTGCCCGGAGGATCCCATGGACGGAGGAGACTGGTGGGCTATGGTCCACGGGGTCACAGAGAGTCGGACACGACTGGTCTCATACACACACACATAACTCTAAGAAAGCTGGGAAGGAAAGCAAAATGCATACATGTGGAACAGTGGAACAACTAATTGCAGCATATTACTGGCTATAAGTATCACAATATCTGCCACCGAAAAGTTAGAGAAATATCAATGCCCTACCTGTTCCTGAAAGGATTTAAAATGTAAAAGGCATTGTAGGCAATATTAAAAGTTTATAAGAAATGTTTAAAGAGCTTTAATAAAATCTCTTCCTCTGTACTCAAATAATATATCAAATAGTTTTAAGACAATTTACCAAAAGATAAAAAAAAAAAAAATAACACAAAACTAAGAAGCTTGTGGAAGACTTGGGGCGTCGGCCACATGTTTTGCTCCCTTGAGCTTGCACTGGAGCTCAATCCAAAACCCTGCTGACAAACACCAAGAGGAGACAGCCTGGAGTTCCTAACCTTTGTAAATTCTCCTTTGATAGCAGAAGTTTTGTCCATCCTGGAAAGCAGCTAAGAAAAGGTTTGCAAAACACCAACTTCAAGACAAAGAATTTGCTCTAATGACAGGAAATCACTTGTTGGTGCAAATGAATAAATAAAAACAATAAAACTGTAAGATGAGACGACAATGAAAACAAACCACTTGGGAAGCCAACGACAAGTGCAGGAAAATTATGTGACAAAATCTCACAGCCATACCTGCTCAAAACTATCAGCAAACTAGGAAAAGATTTCCTCAATTCGGCAAGTAGCACATACAGAAATCCTACAGCTGACATCTTACTTCACGGGGACATACTGAACGCTTCCCTGTAGGCCTGGTAACAAGACAAGGCTGTCTCCACCCGTGCCCCTCCTCTTTGACATGGCAGTGGGATTTCTAAGCAGCTCAATAATGCAGAAGAGGAAGTAACAGGCAAGAAGATAGGAGATGGAGAAAAATAAGTGTTCCTATTTAGTAGGGGGCATGATGGTCTACCTGGTAAATCCCAAGGAGTAAAGCTCCGTGAGGAAGTGAACTCAGCAAGGTCACAGGATACAACATCAACATGAGAGATGAACCGCATTTCTATACAGTAGTGAGAAACACATGGAAACGAAAATAAAAACACAATCCCCGTTTTACAATTACTTAAAAAAGAAACACTTAGGTATAAATCTTAACAAAACACATTCAGAACCTGATGTTGAAAACTACAAAATATAATAGAAAAATCAAAGATTTAAATATATGTTCCATGGATTGAAAGAAGTCAGTTTTCTTCAAATGGATATATAAGTTTAATACAAGTCCTATAAAAATCCTAAGGAAAAAAATTTAAGTATAAAAGAGGTTATTCTAAAATTTATATGGAAAAGCAAAGAAGCTGAACCAACTTTGAGAAAGCAGGATATAGTGGAAGGGCTCACTGTACCCACTCTGAACTCTTATTTCGTGTGAGAGTAATAAAGACTCCGTGGTGCTGGCCCTCAGGTCACTGGCTCAGGGCTGGACACACAGATCGATGGGACAGACCTGCCGCCGCCGCTGCTGAGTCGCTTCAGTCGCGTCTGACTCTGTGCGACCCCATAGACGGCAGCCCACCAGGCTTCCCCGTCCCTGGGGTTCTCCAGGCAAGAACACTGGACTGGGTTGCCATTTCCTCCTCCAATACATGAAAGTAAAAAGTGAAAGTGAAGGAACAGACCTAGGAACCCAGAAAAAGGCTGACAGAGGTACAGCCAACCGATCTGTGACAAAGTCACAGAAGCAGTTCAGAGGAGGAAGAACAGTCTTTTCAACCAGCGGTGCTGAAAGGATTAAACATTCGTAAGAAAAAAAATAAGGCCTGACCCAAACCCTACTTCTCATATAAAAATTACCTCAAAATATGTTGGATTAAATGTGAAAAGTAAAACTATTAAACTTCTGAAAGAAAACATAAAAGGAAATCTCTGGGTTTTAGGATCTGGTGAAGAGTTCTAGACATGACCCCAAAGACACAATCTATAAAAATCAATAAATTGGGATTCTTCAAATTTTAAACTTCTGCTCTGCCAAAGAGCCTTTTCAGGGAATGAAAAGACAAGCTGTGGACTGTAATAAAATACTTGAAAGCCACACATTCTCTAGAATACACAGAGAATTCTCCTGCAACTCCATAAAAAAAAAAAAAAAAAAACCTGAACTTTAAAATGGGCAAAAGATATGAAGAAACATTTTATGAAAGAGGATATGGGATGGAAAATAAGCACGTGAGAAGATATTCAGAAACACCAGTCATGAGAGAAATGCAAATGAAAACATGCTGAAGTATCACTAAGGTGCTATTGCTACAGCTAAAATAAAAAGGAGTGGCAATAACCAAATGCTGGCAAGGATCTGGATCGCTCATGCATTGCAGGAGGCAAGGTAGGAGGGTCCGGCCACAATGGAAAAGTAAGCATACACTAAGGAGAAGACTTGGCAATTGCACTCTGTTTGAGCCTTGTAGCTCAGTCAGTAAAGAATCCACCTGCAATGCAGGAGACCCGAGTTTGATCCCTGGGTTGGGAAGATCTCCTGAAGAAGGAAATGGCAACCCACTCCAGTGTTCTTGCCTGGAGAATCCCATGGACAGGAGCCTGGCAGGGGGCTACAGTCCATGGGGTCGCTTCTGTTTAAGTGGGCTTCCCCCACCCCGCTTCGGCAGGCGGAGGGCAGCACCTCCCCCTCACTGGTGCCAGGTGGGAGCGCCGGGCTGGGGGCAGGCGCGCAGGCGGCCCGTGGCCTCGGCTGACCCCGCCCTGGGTGGGCTGTGGACGGGGTCCCTCGCTGCTCCCTGCAGAGCCTCGGCTGCCGCCGTGGGGAGGGCACCCTGCCAGGCGGACATGGAAGTCCCGCCCCTGCCAGGCCTCCTCCGACACCAGCCCAGTGAGGAGGCAGCAGGGACCCGAACAGCACCAGGGGTGAGTACAAGCCCCTGCGTCTCCCCTGAAACCACAGGGCACCCACGACCACCCCGCGGGGACAGAGACTCAGCGGCACGCTCAGCCTTCTCTCCCACCTCTCTGGGCAGGGGCAGGGGAGTGGAGCTGCCCAAGGCAGACTGGCAAGGCCAAAGTCCAGGCTCTCCACTCGCTTTATTGGTGGAGTCTGTGAGTGTGGTGTTTGATGGAATAAGGTGGTTATTGGTTAAGGCTTTTCTGTCTTGTGAGACCAACCCTCTTGCGGTCCTTTGTCTAGAAAGGACAGGGCTTCTTGAAGGCCCTTTCCTCTGTGCCCACTGGCATCTGGGTTTTCAGCTTCTCTGGCACTCCACCCAACACATACGAGGCGAGGACAAAGCTCAGGGAACCAACCACTGCCATTCATCGGGTCCCCAAGTCCCTAGGCAATCTGCCTTCTGCAGTCCATGTTTCAGGCTCTCCTTACGTTTTCCATATAAAAAGTTTATAGATTTTAGCTGTACTGAGCAGGAAAAATAAGCACATCTACTCCATCTTTCCAGAAGCAAGGGCTGAGAAGATTCTTTTAACGGTCTTTCTTTCTCTTCCACAGACTGATGATCAGCAAAATAAGATTCAAGGATCATTAGCACATAGAAATGCCGGAGGAACAACAACAGAAAAACCTGCTACAGGATGGAAGTGGGAAGAAGAGATGGATACATTACAAACTGTACACCAACTTCAGGAGTAAAAACAAGGACCCTGCCTGCTCTGCTTAGGGCAAAAGATAACAGCTTGGTGATGGAGATGGCCAAAAACTGTTCAGGGCAAAGAGCAGGAAGGCAATAATAATTTAAGAAAAGAGGAGGATGAAAGTTATGTTAATACACATGGCCTTAAGGCACAAAAAACACAAAGCCTTTTTTAAGGTCTCGTGTCAACTTTTAATGAAGCGGAGCTAAAAAGAGATTCTTCATAATGTTAGCCAAACACCGCTCGGTCCCATTAGTTGAAGATGAAACCTAATTGCTGAGAAAAAAGGCAGAGACAGAAGCTCCAAATCAGCGGCTGACATTCTAAAGACACACGGTAAATTACAGTGGGGGAGAGAGGATGAGTAATTAGCACTACACAAATTTCAATATCTTGGCTTTTCTTATAATTAGCAGACAAGCAATTTAAAAACCACAGCCCTGCACTGTTATTTTCCAAGGTAATAGGAAAAAATCCTTGCAAGAAATGGTTTAAATTCCTTTCACTCACTCCATGAGGTTTTATTATAAAAGTTGGTAAAAAACAGCTAGAGGAGGAAAAGCTAGGAAATAAAAGATCTGTCTCATATTATAATTATTATACTTAAGAATATGAGGATGTATATCCATTTCAAGGTCTTCAAAGGATTTTCAAACTAAGGGTTCACTCAGCGCTGTTATTCTAAATATAAAATGAATGCATCATTCGTACCATGTTATTTCAGTTTTCTTTAAGAAATTACAATGGTAAATATTAGAGGTCTCCTAGTTATTAGTGTTGGACACCCTAGGGAATCAGAAGCAATGAAATGCTCTCTCTTTACAGTAAATTACTTTCCTATAATTATATTTTAGTCTCTAAATTCAATATACGATCTAATACAATAATTAGAGAATCAATAAATTGGAAAGTAATTAAATATATTTTCTTTCATTCTTTAATTAATTTCCTTAATGCTATTTTAGAAGTTAGCACCTACAAAGGGTTAGAAATTTAGACAATAATTACATTGGATGCAACCATCTTTGCTTTTTGAATAACCTTAAATACAGAAGGCGATTTAAAGGAAGAGAGAAGAGTATACTCTGTGAGAGAAAGTCAGACTATAATTTCAGAGCACCAGCATCAAATCCTGGGTAAAGAGAACAAGAAATAAGTAGAAATAGATAAAAGAAGACTTCTCATCACTACTGGATGGTCACATAGGTCTGAGAAGAGAGGGGATAGTCAAGGTCACACAGAGGAGTGTGGACTTGGGCCAGGACCACAATGAACATCAGGTGTTAAGTGAGCCCCTTGGCAGAGAGAGGAGGGGAGGATGTGCGAGAGAGGGCCAGCACTCCCTTCAGTTCAGCTCAGTCGCTCAGTCGTGTCTGACTCTTTGCGACCCCATGGGCTGCAGTACACCCAGCTTCCCTGTCCATCACCAGCTCCCGAAGCTCACTCAAACTCATGTCCATTGAGTTGGTGATGCCATCCAACCACCTTATCCTCTGCCGTCCCCTTCTTCTCCCACCTTCAATCTTTCCCAGCATCAGGGTCTTATCCAATGAGTCAGTTCTTCACATCAGGTGGCCCAAGTATTGGAGTTTCAGCTTCAGCATCAGTCCTTACAATGAATATTCAGGACTGGTTTCCTTTAGGATGGACTGGTTGGATCTCCTTGCAGTCCAAGGGCCTCTCAAGAGTGGACTCTTCTCCAACACCACAGTTGAAAAGCATCAATTCTTTGGTGCTCAGCTTTCTTTATAATCCAGCTCTCACATCCATACATGACTGTTAGAAAAACCACTGCTTTGACTAGGACTAACAACAGGGAGGGAACACAGCCCCACATATCAACAGAAAATTGGAGAAGTACTGGGTTTCCCACAAAGTTCCTTTGGTTTTTAAGTAAAAATACAAGACACATTTTTCATTTTCAACAACAACTTTATTAAATAGTGTATTCACGGTTTTGTTCCACCAACTTTTCCCATTTTTCAAAATTCAAGCAACTTCATAATTCTATCTTCCCAAAACACTTTTTTTTTTTTTTTTTTGAGCAAAGAACTGTTCTGGTGCCTTCTATGGTCTTCTAGGGAATTGAAAATTTTTCCATGAAGAGGATTTTGTAAAGACTGAAATCAATAGACATCTGAAGGTGCAGTGTCTGGTGAACACAGCGGATGAATCGGAATTTCCTAGCCAGGTTGTAATAGCTTTTACCTTGTCATCAAAGAAACATGTGGTTTTGTGTTATCCTAATGGAAGACCCTGCATTTTCTGTTGACTAATTCTAGACAGTTTTTGTCTTGTGTTGCTTCAGTTGGTATAATTGGGAGCAGTATCTATTGGAATTAATTGTTTGGTTTTCTGGAAGAAGCTCATAATAAAGGACTCCTTTCCAATCCCACCATATACACAAGATCATCTTCTTTGGATGAAGGACCAGCCTTTGGTGTAGTTGGTGGTGGTTCACTTTGCTTGTCCTATGACCGCTCCCATACCACATTATTGTACAGTACCCACTTCTCATTGCCCATCACAACTTGTTTCTTAGAATGGAACGTTTTCATTAAGTAGAGAATTGCATGTGGACATAGAGTCACATGCAATTTTTTTTTTTTTTCCACTTGACTTATGGGCTTCCCCAGTGGCTCAGAGGAAAAGAATCTGCCCGCAATGCAGGAGGGGCAGGCAGACCTGGGTTCGATCCCTGGGTTGGGAAGATTCCCTGGAGAAGAAAACGGCAATCCACTCCAGGTATCTTGCTGGGATAATCCCATGGACAGAGGAACCTGGTGGCCTACAGCCCACAGGGTCTCAGAGTCAGACACGACTGAGCGTGCACACATATACACTATGATGCAACCCAAACATCAAAGTGGTTAACATAACCAGTATGGTGCAAATGATTTTCAGCACTTGATTTGGATGTTGGGAGTATGTCAGTTATCTCTTGAGTGGTATAACATTGATTGCTCTCAGTTAATATCTGAATTTCATTGCTATCAACTTCAGCTGCTCTGCTCAATCATGGAGCATTGTCTAGAGAGAAATCTCCAGCACGAACCTTTGCAAACTGCTTTTGACATTTTGGATCAGTCACACACTTTTTCCATACACTGCACAAATCTTTTTTTTCTTTTGTTTCAGTTGTGTTTTATCTTTGTTGAAATGATAAAGCATAATATGATGAAAATGTTGCTTTTTTTCTTCCATCTTCAATACTAAAATATTAAAAAATCACTATAAGACTTTTTAAAACACATACTGATACAACAACTGTCACAATACAATCTAACAAAATGTTTCAAATGAAGTTAAAGACAATTAAATGACATCTTAGGAGGAAACAACTTTTAGGTCAACCCAATAATACTGTAAAGATGTCAGTTCTTCCCAAATTTACTTATACTTTTAATGTAATTCTAGTCGAAATCTTTAAGAAAAACTGTGAACATCCCACTGTGATTCTGAAACTCTTGAATAATTAAGAGGCAACACTAGGACACAGACATGTAAGTTGACTGAGGTGACTTTGCAACAACAGATATTAAACATTTTCTTATGCAAGAAAGGCAATTAGTAAAAGGAAGACAAGGTCATAATAAAATACAGATGAACAAACATCTTGATGCATACCTAGATGCATGATCTACAAGTAGCATTACAAATCAGCATGGGATACTTTGCTATTCATAAAAAATAATAAACTGTCAATATCCTCCAGAAACAATATATCTATATTAATGTATTATATAGGAAGTATATTGTCATGTTAACATAATATATAATGCCATCTAAAACTTCATTTATATTATGTTCATTTAATTAAAAAAGACTACAGTTATAGAAAATAGACAAATCACACACAGGCACATGAAGTACAACTGGATGATAAGCAACTGAAAATAAAACTAAAGCAAAATATCAAGACACTACTTTTGTCCATCAAATTGGCATATAATTTAAATCTCCAAAATACTCAATGCTGAGGACATGTAAACTAGATATGTACACACTCTGAGAACAGGTGTGTAAATTGATACAAATCTATAAAACAGGAGTATGCTTCACATTATATATTCTATAAACTGGGTCAAAAGCCATAACATTTTTTATAATGCTTTACAGATGACGTGATTCGTATATGTTGCATGGCAAAAATATACCCTCTGATCCAATAATTCCAATTGTAGATGCTATTCTAGGATAACAAGAAAAGAGACCAGGATCTAAACTTTCATCAGCACATCAGTGAAAATAACACAAAAATTGAGATGACACCATCAATATGTATCCGAAGAAAAACAGTTAAATGATTTAAGGTACATAAATAAAATAAAAAATTATTCAGTAAAACTATATTTTAAGCATATTTAATAACAAGAAATTCTCACTAATGATCATTTAAGGCAAACAACAAAACTGGGAGTATAGCATGATCACAAATGCACACACATGTGGGCACATATATATACACACATACATAAAAAGAGAAGAAATCAGGGGAAGGAAATATATCAAAATGTTAAGAGTAGTTATCGTGTCCTCTTTTTAGAGTTGGTAGGTTATTTTTTTCTTGATACAGTCTTGTGTTTTCTAGGTTGTCTATAAAGTTTTAGAATCAGAACTGATTGGAAATCAGAAATCATTTGGGGTCTCTGAACAGAAATTACAATTGCAACTACAGTTATTTATACAATCATTTATTTAAATGTACTTTGTCTCCCCACTCAGTTAGAAGTTAGAGCAGGACCAAGTACAGTGGTGCTCACAGCGGGTGGTCTGAGGCCCTGGCACTTTGCAGGGACTGAAAAAAACATTGATGAATGTAGGAGTAAACGAAGGAAAGGAACAGGAGGGAGTGGAGGAGGGAAGGAGCAGCCGGGTCAGGGTGGACCTGGCAGGCAAGGAGCCCCTCCAGCCATCAGCTTCTCGAGGATGTCCTCGCAGCACACACGTGACCGGCCTTAGAGCGCACGCCAGACACATGCTGAAAGAATGAGTAAGCAGACAAACCAAGACTTACTGCTTAATTAAGACAAGGACAAATACTACAAGACCCTATTTTTTTTCGTCTCTGACACGTTCTGAGCGCCACTGGAAGCAGAGCTGACAGCAACATATATGCGTTTGTATTGGTGTCGGGTGACCGAGGTTCCAGCAGCAAAATCACTAAGACCGGTTCACATGGGTCACGTCTGATAATAACCTACTTATTTCTTTTTAAAATATCAAACCACCAGAGCACATCTATCTTCTACTTTTTCTGCCTCCTCGTATATGTCCCTGAAAAGACAAGAGGGCGTCTTATTTTTTGAGCTATCTCCAACATTTGGCAGTTCTATGAAATTTCCACAGCCAGGTAGGGGAGGTTGTCTACCCCAGGGCAAAACTGAGCCTGTGATTCATTTTCACTCCAAGGAATAGCCTGACCTCTTCACGTCCAAAGACATTCTGATTTCACGGCATTTCTACTCTGCTTTGTGATCATCATAAAACTTAAGAAAATTCGAGCCCTTTTTTTTTTGTCCCTCACAAGTCTGAAATTCAGAAATTTGTAATTGGTTTTCAAATACATTTGAATTTATTCATGTTGAAAGGTAATTCTAAGGTATGAAACATTAGTTTAATTGTCTGAGAGAAATCGGTGCACTTCCTGCTAAATGATAAGAAAATGAGAGAGGTGTTTTTCTATCATAAGTTGAAGAAATTTTCTCCCAAGTAATCTTCCTTGAAGAACAAAACCATCTGACAAAGACAAACCACTATATTTGAGTATTTCTGGTGGGTCACACAGAATCTTATAAAGAAACATGAGCCCAGTGAATTGCCTGTAAATGCAGACTAAAATATTAGTGTACTTTTTTTTCCTGAAATGTTTTGAGACTACACATTAGGAAAGGTGTTACATAAATGCAAAGTATTACTTTCAAATTAAATTTTCTTGGAATTCAAAGACAAGTCATGTGGGTTTTACTCATGTAAAGTTTATATTGGTCTTGCAGTGGAGAGTGTAATCAACTTGAAAAAAATATTGGTATGTTATACAGGGTTAAAACTAAGGTGGAATCTTACCATGAAGACATGCTTTCCTACTTTCTAAACAAGACTGACCATGTGATGTTTGCTTGGTGATTTATCTGTAAAGTTACAGAACGATCTCATAATCCAATATCAGTAGAACTGCTCCGTGAAAGATTTATTGGATTTCTCTTTATCCTAAATGCCAGCAAAAGACACAGGCGATTCAGTGGGCTTACTTTTTCATTTACTATGTGTAAAATCTGGAAGGGAAACCATGTGAGGATTATTATAAAAAAATAAACGTTTGCCACTATCATTGAATGGCAACAGTAAGCTTCAAGTGGATTACTATAATTGTGGCAAAAAAAAAAAATCTATTACTCACAGCCCTCAGAAAATTATAGTTACAATAAAAAGATCAATATTGTATGATGCTTGGGACATAAGTATAACACGCCATTTAATTCTGGCTTCGTGACACTCACACTGGAGGTCCATCCGGCCGGTGCTGGCTATAATGCTGGGGTCGTGGCGAGAACACCAACCACTGCTCTGACAGTAACCAAGCTGTCTGTCCCAGCTGTCACTCCCTGTCTTTTCCAAAGGTTAGATCTGCTATGGGTTATAAACCGTAAAGCTCATCTCAAAGCGTAATTGCCACTGGGTGCTTCTGCAAGGCAATATTCTAAGAAATGGACGGATATATTTGCAAAAGCATTTGGCAAAAATATTTTTTAGCTTAACTCAAATACAAAACATTCATTTCCACGCAGATGATCAAAACAAGTATTTCTAAACTGAAAATGTTTTTGTTTGCAATAGAAACACATGTCCTGGCTGTCAAAACATTTCTAAATAAAATATGATTTTTACAAAAAGTATTTAATTTGACAAATATGTGCCTGTGGACACATAGACTCAAAGTAAAATAAAATTATGTATGGATTCATCAGAAATAAAAACAATAACTTCCAATTGTTTGTTTATTCCATGGAAGAAACTGAGCAAAAGTTTTATAGGTATCATCTAATTTAATTTAATCTAATTTAATCCTTGTCATTATTATTAAATGAGAACCAGATAAGAAACCTGAGGCCTGGAGAAGTAATGTGTCCAGTTTCACAACAGTAAAAGCTTATAATACTGGATTTCACTGAGGCACAAGCAACAACCACCGTAAAAATGTTTTAAAGGAAAGGCGCTCCAGGAGCAGCCCAGCAGCTCAGCAAAGTCTGTAAGGAATCCTGCCTTCCATCTTTCTGTGGCTGCAAGGGAAGCTGGGAAACTGAGGGCTGGGAGGACTACCACTTTCTTAGAGGAGGGGCTGGCAAACATGTTTAGCAAAGCACCGGAGAGTAAACAGCTCAGGGTTTGTGGCCATGTGGTCTGTGTCACAGCTACCCAACTCCTCTGCCCACACAGATGGAAAATGACCACAGATAACACACTAATGAGGAGTTTGCTATATTCCAATAAAAGCTTATCTACAGAAACACGGAGCTGGCTGGGGGTGGGGCACGGATTTGCCCTTGACAGTTGTAGGTTGCTGACCTTAGAGAAATCATGATTCAGGTCAGGAACGGGAAGCACAGAGCGCCACCACCTTGAACAAAGCCACGGTCCCGGTACGAAAGCTGGCCATGAGCAGCGCACCCCGAGAAAAGAGCAAAGTCTCAGTCCAGGCCCATAAGATCCCACAGGCCGTGCTTTCCACCACTACTTTTTTTTTTTTTTTTGCTTGTTTCCTTTACTTTTTAAAAAAACTGCTTTGATTTTTATCATTGTATCTCCAACAAGATCACCTTAGAATCCCAGAAAGTGAACCCGGAAAGATACTTTGCATATTATCTGCAATGTCCTGCCTGCAAAGATTCTAGAAGAGGAAACTGAGGTCTGAAAAGCTAGGTTGAGGCAGGAGACAGATGCGTCCCCCACCCCACCCCCCAGCCCTGCTAAAACAATTGGAGATTCATTCTCTATTGACTTAAACTCCAAGACAAGAAGAGCAGGGCAATTGCTCAGACCACTTATTTCTCGTCCCTTAAGTCAGCAGACCTCCCCAACCACACATGTGCAGAAAGGTTTCTTGCAAGTCAAAGGGGAGTTACATTAAGGGATGCTCCCTACCCAGACACCTCTTCGGTAGGATCCACCTTGGCTGAGAGATGGGTGTGTACACATGGGAGGATCCTGAGACATACCAAGTACGGCCTGCGAACCAGGCAAGCCAGAACGATGGACCAGAGGAAAGTGCAAGTGCAAGTCGCTCAGTGGTGTCCGACACTTTTCGACCCCATGGACTGTATAGTCCAGGCTGGAATACTGGAGTGGGTTGCCATGCCCTCCTCCAGGGTATCTTTCCAACCCAGGGATCGAACCCAGGTCTCCCACATTGCAGGCGGATTTTTTACCATGGAGCCACCATGGAAGCCCAGAGGGCACCCGGGGGGAAATGCCCCATGTAAGTGACTTAAATTGCCACAAGGGGGCGACTCAGTGATTCTCTCTCCGAGTCCACCCGCGTGCCTATCCACATGTGCTGTACTCTTTTTCCTCTTAATAAACACATGACTTGCTTCACTGCTTTCCATCTTTGTGGAACTTCTTTTCTGCAAAGCCAAAGGGCTAGGGCCCTTGTCACTGACCACTGGTCTGATGGCTAGGATCTGGCGCTCTCACCTCCGTGAGCCAGCCCAGTCTCTGGCTGGGAACCCAAGGCCGGCTCCAAGCCGTTGCAGGCCAGGGCTGCCCGAGATCAAAGCAACTTTCTAGAAGTCGCACCCCAAGTTAGCGGCAGAGATGAAACTTGTTCCTGGACTCCCCTTTCCGCCACCACGACTGCTCCTGCTTCTAAGAACACGGACAACAGCAGTGGCAAAGCGGGCGTCTCAGAGCACTGAGGACCCACTTCACGGTAAGCACCTTGTTTATCCTTCACGAGACCCTTCAGTTGGGGTCTATCCACTGTCACTGTTCAGTCCTTTTTCTGCAGGTAAGAGCTGAAGCCCACCCAAAGATTAACCAGTCTGCCAAAGGTCACACAGCCAGGAATGGCGGGGCCAGAGTGAGTCCAGGTCTGATTTTCAAACCACCGGGCTGAACCAGCTGCAGTCTCCTGTGAGCCACGTCGCTCTCCAGGACGTCGGAAAGGTGCGTAAAGCGCCTAAGAAACACTTAGGAAGCCTGGGCTGTCCTGAAGTAGTAATCAGACGGTTAGCTTTGTGTACACAGCACTCAGAGAGGAGTTAGGAAGCGGCTGCCTCATTACCGCACTGATAGTCCTAAAGCTCTTAATGCACCTACTGCCCTGAAGGCGGTTAAAACAGTTTCTGGAGCAGCTTCCCTTCCGAAATCCTCTAACCTTTGGGAGTAAAACCTTTCCTGTCAATCTGTGAAGCTGCCACAGCTCTGCTCTCACGCCCTCGCTCTAGGCGCTTACGACGCACGCGTTGACCCCAGGTCACGGAAAGAAGAGGTGGTCTCCGCAGAGCATCTGAAACCAGGAAACTTCACCATGAACATCTGAAGCTTGCAAAACAGCCCAAGTGTCCATTTGACACGTTGTGTGTAACTGCATATTCAATTTACAAAAAACTGCCAGACTGTTCCCATAGTGGCTGTACCATTTTACATTCCCACCCGCTATGTATGGATGACTGACGGGAGTGTCCCCCCACCCCCACCAAATGCTCTGACCAATCTGAGGAAGCTAAAAGTTCCCATCTCTACGACAGCTGTGGTCTGGCTTCCTGTCTGTCCTCTGCCGACCAGGGCCTGCTTCACCTACACCCTGCTCACCTGACTGGCCTTCCTACTTACTTGACCCAGGCCCCAGCTAGTGACTGCTCTTATCGAAGCGGAGGGGAGGGGCCCGCCCCTGTAACTAGTTTTCCTGGTAACTAATGAGCTCTCCTGACCTCAATTCCCCTAAACCTGGTAATCCCCTCCCCCAGGGAGCAAAGACCGCCCCCAGGTGCTGTCCTGACCACACTGCAGGCTGTCGACCTTGCCTCCGATAGGTGACGTCCCCCACCCAGTACACCACCGGCTGTCTCTGTTGCTGACTCCTGGCTCTCTTCTCACTCTCAAAGCTGGGTGATAAAGGCCAGGGAGCCTGTTATGTGCAGGTCAACAACCGGTGGAGCAGCCGGGAGACCGAGGAAACTCCCATGAATGCGGAGATGTCGGGAAATCCAGGGTGGGGAATGGGAAGCTGCGGGGGCTGTCCACGAGCAGGCAGGGCCCGGAAGCTGCAGGTGTGAGCCTGGGCAGCTCTCCACCAACACGTGGGGCCCAGAGGCTTCCCGGGGTGACCTTGAAAGTGTGTGTGTGTTGGGGGTAGAAAGCCCAAGGCGGCTGCTCATAGGATGCTGGGCCTTGTGGTGACTGTCCTTGATAACGGTGACTGCTAAGACATCTTGCAAACAACGGCCTCTAACATCTCTGCTACTGTATCAGAGTGAGCCTTCAGTAACTGGTTAGCCAGCTTTCTAGAAGGAATTGGGATTTCTTTTGTGCCTTTGAGATTAAATGAACTACCTGGTCTCTCTGCAACTTTAATCTTACATGATCTCCAAGAGTAAAGGAGAAGAAAAGAGCTTTTAGGTAAACTCTTAATAATTGAAGGTAATCCCTAGAAGTAATTATGTTTTGGGAGTGCCTATCTAAAAATAGTCTTTCTTAGATTTTGGTGACTTGAAACTAAAGTTGAAAGTGTAATAGGGAAGAGGGAGGGGGGGATCGGGATGGGGAATACATGTAAATCCATGGCTGATTCATGTCAATGTATGACAAAAACCACTACAATATTGTAAAGTAATTAGCCTCCAACTAATAAACATAAATGAAAAAAAAAAAAAAGAAGAAACTGTCAAAAAAAAAAGTGTAATAGGGAAGAACCTTTTGTATTCTCTTCCAAAGTGAAAGTGAAAGTGGCTCAGTTCTGTTGACTCTTTGCAACCCAGGCCAGATTCTCCAGGCAAGAACACTGGAGTGGGTAGCCTTTCCCTTCTCCAGGCGATCTTCCCAACCCAGGGATCGAAGCCTGTCTCCCACATTGCAGGTGGATTCTTTATCAGCTGAGCCACAAGGGAAGCCCAAGAATACTGGAGTGGGTAGCCTATTCCTTCTACAGCAGATCTTCCCAACCTAGGAATTGAACCGGGGTCTCCTGCACTGCATTCTATTCCAAGTTCATCACTAAAGGGTGTTGCCTATAAGCTTAAATTATACATAATGGCCATCTCTGGGAACCCTGCTTCCCAGGGAATGAGCATTAAGCTAAAATACCTGTATTTATCTCACAGGAAACCTCCCAACTAGGCCCACTTGTGAACGGCTGCAGGAAGAGGAAATTCATACGACCCATCCAAAGGCTGATGGGAACCAGGAAGTGTTTGACTTTACTCCCTCCCCTTTTAGTACAGAAGGAGGCTGGATCTAACTCGGGCAAGATGGTTCTTTCTTTGGGAGGACAGCTGACCATCTTCTCAGTCTGCTGGCTTTCTGAATGAAGTCATTATTCCTTGCCCCAACAACTTGTCTCTCGATTATCAGCCTGCCATGTGGTGAGTGGTATGACCTCAGACTCGGTGACACAGAAGAATTCATGGGCCATTTCAAATAGGATAAAACACTGGAATATTAGTTGCTGGGTGTTGGTCTAAGTTTATCTACTTTTGCCTGCTCAGGAAACGAAGATTAAAGCATTGCATTTTCCATGTAGGAAATGCACAATTTCTTGCTTCTTGGTTTTTCCCAGACGTTAAGGTTTTCAAGGGTTAAGATTATAAATCAGTCATAATTTTTGCACCCATGTTTCTTTATCAGTTATATCGTGATCAGGTGTTTAACTGTGCCTTTTTAAATGTTTATGACATTTATAGACAGTTTTTGTTTTCTTCTGATTCTTTTGTAAAAGTGCTTCATCTTCAAGAAGATTCATAGGAAGGATGTTTTAACAAGTACAGATCTCTGGTAAATTTCAGATCACACTGCTGACCTAGGTAAATAGAATTCTAATGGAAAACCCAATGGCTTCATAAAAAGTTAACAAAAGGATTGGTTACTGAGAGAACTGGTGAATGTGGTTATAATGTTCATGGCTTTTGTCTGGAATGTTACTGGTTTTGATCCGTGTTTTTATGGGGAAGCCCTTCCCCTCAAGTTAGTTATGACTTACAGCAATTTGATAAACTACATGTGGATTGAACTGAAGCATTTTTCTTTTCTCTCTGTCTGGTCTCCAGAAACTGAGACTCGTGGGTTCGGAGCCCCCTTAGCAGGGAATGGGAAAGACTCTCTCCCGTCTTGTGTGGGAATCTGATTATTTGGGGGACCTCTGAAAGAGAGAAATCCAGAGGTGGGGCCTGGTGAGTGGCTTTTGGCATGGCTTTCCTGGCCTGGAGAGGCGTTTTAGGAATCCAGTCGGCCACTCCCCCTGAGGAGCTCCACCACAGCCAATTTGGAGGAGCCTTTATGACCAATCGACCAGACTTTTTTGAAAAACAAATTGATCTTGATTTGGCTGTGTTTGGTGGAGGTGCATGTAATTTTATAACAGTATTATGTTTCAGTGGATATTAAATTCTAGCTCTGTTCATTGAGGTATTTATGAAAGTTATTGTGTTAGCCATACTTTGGCCTAGATGTTCTGGTCGGAAAGAAAATTATCTAGTGAAATTGTCAGTATAACTACTCACGAAGTGTGACACTGCTTGCTTTAAGCCTGCTGCTAAAAGCAAACGTATGATGCTTGTGTGACAATGCGGCGTAAGTAATAAAATGCACGGCCTATAGCGTGTTTCCCCATTAACATGCCCTGAGATCTGATTAGCTTTCTCTCAACGCGAAGGACTGAGCAAACTATAACGAAGGCCCAGCAGTCAGGGGACGCGGCAGAACCTGGGGCAGGGAGCAGGCGGGAGGAGGCCGGGGCACAGCCCCTGAAAGGCTGAGGGCACAGCCTCTGAGGACAGACATGAACCGGCTAGAACCAACCAGGTCCAAGGTGGCGGAAGACTACTCCCAGTAGACCTTGAGCCTCATCACAGGCCCATTGTAATGCACTGGCATCTAAATGACACGCCCACCAGCGCCACGATGCTTCCTAGGCCAAACATAAGAGGCCCCCAAGCTGGGTGACGGCCCAGGATCTGGAAATCCCCGCCCTTTCCCCAACCTAGTGAGAATAACCCTCCCACTCCTTAGCCTAGGAAGTTACCCAGCCTGTGAAAACCAATCGCCCCAGCTCTTGCCTTCTGAGACGGCCCACACTCTGTGTGGGCTGTGTCTGCCCCGGGTGCAATGACCCCGTGCCCTGGGGCCGCCCTCAGCTTCTGAGATGGCCCACGTTCCGTCTGCGGAATGTGTCTCCCTCTAAAGGAATCCATGCCTTACCTATCACTTTCTCTCTCAGTTCTTTCTGCGGTGAGACACACAGAGCCTGAGCTTCAACGAGTCCTGAGACCAGGCGTGTCGCCTCAGTTCAGAGAGCGGGCTCAAGTCCACTCACAGCAGGGCTGCGCAGCGCAGGGAGGGGCCAGCACCCAGCAACCAGCGGCAGGCATTTTAGTCTTCAGTGCTTTCTACTGAAAAGTCTGCGATCAGAAGGGGAAATGATGGGAAACCCTGCATGTACTGAGGCATGGGGAGGTCATTTTGGCTTATCCATGGTTCAACTTAAATTGCAGTGAGTGGAGCGGCCTGTTTTGTGGTCTTTCAGATGTGCACTGAGAAAGGGAATACATGTAAGTCAAGATGAAGTAGCTGTGATTCAGACATCCAAGGTAAAACTGGGTGGCCACTGTATACGTGATTTTGGACATGTCCTTGTATTACTGAAAACGGGAGTCTTCTAAATTGTACTGCAGACCAGCACAGAAGCCAGAGGTGGGTGTGGCATTATCTCTGCATGCTTGTATTTTGCCGACCTCCCGTGAGGGCCTCTCAGGTGTCTCTCATCGCATCCCTAGTCTGAGGGAGGAGATCTATTCAGGGCTGAGCACCAGCGCCGGCTTCACTGCGAGGGGAGCCCAGCTGCTGGGTCCACAGTGAGATGCTGCCGTCCTCCTCTGGGTTTCCTCCCCAGCAGCTTCCTCTGGCTACTGTGACTACGTGGGGACTGCTGACCAGGGAAGGAAAGGCTCTCCTCATCTTCTGTCCCATCTCCTGGACGTGCTCAAACTCACATCCATCGAGTCGGGGATGCCATCCAACCATCTCATCCTCTGTCGTTCCCTTCTCCTCCCGCCTTCACTCTTTTCCCAGCATCAGGTGGCCAGAGTTTTGGAGCCCCAGCATTAGCCGACTCGACTCGGCCAGTGGAACGTTTCCTTTGGAGCCAGGGCCCACCCCTCCCCGTGGGGGTGGCCTGGCTGCACCTCCCCCAGGGATACCGCAGGAGAGGGGCAGATCAAGACTGAAACGGTGGTTCGGGGTACGGAGGGCAAGGCGTATGTGGTCAGGTCACTCAGATGGCTGTTCTCTGCCTGCCTGTACCTCCTCTGCCCAACCGGGGCCTGCTTCACCCACACCCTGCTCCCCTGACTGACCTTCCTGCTTACTTGAGGCAGGCTCCAGCTAGTGACTGTTCTTACCAAAAGGCGGGTGAGGGGCCTGCCCTCTACCGGTTCCCCTGGTAATTAATGAGCCTACCTGAAATCAGTTCCCTTAGGACTGGTAACCTCCCCTTTCCCTTGGTGGTGAAGACCATCCGCCCCCGTCCTGCCTGCCATGGGCCACGCACAGTGGGGTGTCGCCCCGGACTTTGCTTCATTCCACCACTGGGGTCTCTGTTACTGACTCTGGGCTCTTTCTTGGGTCTTAAAGTTGGGCCAGTGGAGGCCTCATAGGCCTGTGGGGTGCAGCCCAACACCTCCTATTCCTAGTTGGCTGAGAGTTTTTACCAGAGATAGGTGTTGAATTCTGCCAACTCTTCTTTCTGCATAATTTGATTTTTTTTCGTTCTTTAGCCTATTGAGAAAGATGGACTACAGAGACTGATTTTCAAATGTTAATACTTGGAATAAATCCTAGTCATGATGTATAATTTTTTATACATTACTTGAATCGATTTGCTAATATTTTAGTGAAGAATTTTTATGACTAAGTGTATGAAAGATTGGTATACAGGGTTATTTTCTTTTAAATACTGTATTTGATGTTGGTACCAAAGTAATACTATCCTCATAAAAAGAACTGGATTTTTCTTTAATGTTTCCATCATATATGGTTTTCTGTTCTTTTACTTTCAGCCCACACATGTCATTACATTTAAAGTCACTTTCTTGTAGCCAGCAAACAGTTGGATCCTGTTTTTATCATTCACTCTACACATCTACATCTTAGATCGTGTATGCTAAGTCGCTTCAGTCATGTCTGACTCTTTGCAACCCTATGGACTGTCTATGGACCGCAGCCCGCCAGGCTCCTCCGTCCATGGGATTCTCCAGGCAAGAATACTGGAGTGGGCTGCTACTCCTCCTCCAGGGGATCTTCCGGACCCAGGGATCGAACCTGCATCTTTCAAGTCCTCTGCATTGGCAGGCAGGTTCTTTACCAGTAGCACCACCTGGGAAGCCCATGTCTTAGATCACTTACATTTAATATAATTACTGATAAATTAGCGCTTAAATTTGCCATTTTATTTTTCTGTTTCTTTCCTCTGACTGTTACTCTGTTTCACTTTTCTTATCTCCCTGTGGGTTACTGAAACATTTCTTAGGAATACAGTGATTTATTTCTAGTGTTTTTCAGTATCTTGAATGGTTTCCTTAGAGGCTGATGGAGGTACTATATGCATATATAAAACTCACCACTCTGAAGTTTAGAAAACTTACTTCCATTTAGATCGCTTTACCTTCTTCACTTTTAAAAACAAGTTGTTTGAAGTATTTCCCCTGCATATACTGAGCACCATTTCAGATGATGCTATAGTGTTTGCTTCAACCATCAGGTATGATTTAAGACATTCAAGAGAAGCAGAATAGTCTATCAAATTCACTCCTCTTTTTATCACTCCAGTGTTCTTTCCTTTCTGAAGTTCTAAGCTTTCTTTCTGTTATATTCTGTTTAGAGAATCGCCTTTAGCTGCACTTCTGCTGGCAACAAATAATCTTAGTTTTTCATCACCTGAGTATGTCTTGATTTCCCTTTCTTCTGACGGATGTTTCTACCAGACACAAAATTTCCTGTTGACAGTTCTTTTCTTTCAGTACTTAAAAATGTTAGGCCAATTCCTTCAACACCCCACAGTTTCAGATAACTGCTGTCATTAGAATTCATGTTCCCCTGTAAGTAATGTGTCATTTCTGACTACTTTCAAGACTTTTTCTTTGGTGTTCAGAAGTTTAATTATGACATGTCCAAGTGTACTTTTCTTTGCATTTGTCTGATTTGGGGTTTACTCAGTTTTTTAGGTTAATGTTTTTGGCTCACTTTGGGACGTTTTCAGACATGATGTCTTCATACACTTTCTAGCCCACCCCCACCCCCCACCTCATTCTGCTCTCCGTCTGAGCCCTGATAACATATTGTGAGCGCCTGTCTCTGCTCACAGGCCCCTCGGGCGCTGGGCTCCACCCATCTGCCCTGCCACCTTCTGCAAGCCCCCCGAGTCCGCGCTCCGTCCTTGCTACTCTGCCACCAAGTCCATCCGGGGTTATTTATTTTGGTTATCGTTTCTCAGTTAATTTCCATTTTGGTCCTTTTCTGCTGTTTCAACTTATTTGCTAAGCCTTCCTAGTTTTCTATTTTTTCCATTTATTTGAGGAGAATTAATAACTCCTTGTTAAAGTACTTCTGTGACTGGCCCCTTTACAATCTTTACAGGTTATTTCAACATCTGATTTATCTTTGGGTTCGTGTCTCCTGACTGACTTTTCTCACTCAAGTTGTGATGTTCCTGGTTCTTAGTATGATAAGTCATCTCAAATTATGTCCTAGACACTTTGGATACATAAGACTTTGCATCCTACATAATTTTCATTTTAGCAGGCAGTTTCATGACTGACATGTACATTTGGCTTTGCTCTGCTGCCCCCCGAACTTAACTCTGGCAAAAGCGGGGCTCTGACTCCCATGACCTCTTTTCCTGAGTGAGAGTGAAGGTCAGCCCCACTGTGCGCCGCCCCCACAGCCTTCAGGAAGCGGGAGGGGGGGGCGACGGCTTTGTTTCCGCGGGGTGGGCTGAAGCTCCCCTCCCACGGGGCCCAGGCGGAACAGATGCTGAGGGGACCTGGGCCCACCCCTGCCGGCTCCTTAGGGTCTCCTGGCTGCTGAGTTCAGGGGACGCTGGGCTCCATCCCGGAGCCCACGAACAGCACTCTGGTGGGGAGGGCTCAGACCACCACTGTGTCTTCTGGGTGGAGGATGGAGAATCAGCCCTCGCTCAGTCCTGCCAACACCACCCAGCGGGCAGATGTGAGCACAAGCCTGCTTGGGTGGGGCAGGGGCTGGGGGGCTTGGGGTGAAACATCAACCTTCCCAGGAGAAGGAGCTGGTGGCGGGGACGTTTTTCCTATTCCTGTCTGGCTAGAGTAGAAGAGGGTTACCACAAGGGTGACATCTGTGGACTTCTCCCAGTCCTCTGGGTAGAAGGAACACTCTTTTCTCGGGGGTGGGGTGGGGTGTGTGTCTATGTGTATATGTCTGTGTGCGTGTGTGTGTTGCTGGCTCAGATGAGTTTCTGCAGCTCCTGGTCTGGGACATGCCGTGACTGTGAGGAAGCTCGGGGAACTCACCAAGTCCTTGGTCCTTACGCACCCCAGTCCCCAAGAGCGCTGCCTCCTCTTCTACCCCTCAGACACCCTGTGTGTCTTTGTTGAATTTCAGTTCTGAGGCGAGGACCTGGGAGCAGTGGGGCCACTGCATCTTGGCGGAATCTGAAGTCAGCAAATATTTCCTGAATTGCTACTGTGAGCAGGCACAGGTGAGTTTCCTGTCCTCACCAAGCCCCCTGAATCCTAATGAACAGACAACACGGAAATCACGATGACAGTTTATGATGAGTGCTTCTTTAGGGCATGTCAAAGTCCACCTAACTCTCCACAGAAATCCTATCTGATTCTCCCAGCCTGACACTGTTTTTAACAGAGGTCAAAGGCACACCACTATTAAAAATAAGAGGGGCAAACAATCATTTGTTTGTGAGTGGGTATCTGTCAAGTGCAGAGCATGGGCTGGGCCCTGTTGCAGGTCTTAGGGAACAGAACAAGGAGAAGCCTCGCTCTCACATGGCTCACGGCTACTGGAGGAGACAACGCCACCTCCACCGCCCACGGGAAGTCTGAAAGCCTGCAGTCCTTCACTCACGCAGCTCACTCAGCGTCAGTGCCTGCCAGCTAGCGGCTGGCCTGAGGAGCACGGCTTTCATCGTCAAGTTTGCCGCTAGGTCTGTACGCGTCCTGGAGGCCTGGTTCCAGGTCTTCTGCCGCGAGGAGAGAGCGGGCTGCAGGGCAGTGGGCAGCGCTGGGCGCTCGCGACATGGGGGAGGGAAGAGGGGCAGAGGCGGGGAGGTCGGTGATGCTGGAGGCAAGTGCGGGCAGTGTGCGCAGGGTCCGGGCGCTCGCTGCAATAGGCATGTGAACGCTGGCCCTGCCAGCCCAGAGCGCACACGTGCCTTGGCGGGGGCACTGCCCTTGGCTCCGTTTCGAATCTCAGCACAACCGTGCGTGACTGGTGACAGCTTCATCATGAAGAAGCCTCCTCCCCTCTGGAAATGCTAATTTACAAATCACAGAAACTGCCGCTTTTGTGAGAAGCAGTTGCGGCACTGTTGAAAAAGTATGAGAATCAAGACAAGGTTTGTGTTCCAGCTCTGCTGTTCAGCGGACCCTGGGGTGAGATCCTTTGTTTCTGGTGCCTCAATTATACCTGGGAGGTGAGGACAATCTTATCTACCTGGTCTATCATCGCATAGAGCTGTAGTGAAAGGTGCAACAGGTCTATGAATTTTGTTTTGTAGTTTTTAGCATCATAATCTTCAAGTGATCTGACAGGCAGGTCCTTTAAAATTCTACTAATCGAACGATTCCCTTAACTGCTCTAAGGCTATTTACAGTCTGTTCTTACCCCATGTAGTCTGTCATAGTCTCACGGCAGAGACGTGAACACGTTTGATGGTGCAAGGCTCCCAGTGTCCACACTTGTGGTGTTAGGTAATATACAGTATATGGACTGCTACACTTCCAAAAAAGGAAATATTTAAAACTCTGAATTCCAAAATACATCTGGTCTCCAGGGGTTCAGAAAAAACACTGCGGACCTCACATGAAGGGAGGAAAAGATGTCTTTGGGATGTAAAACCCATGACTTTGATTTATTCATTCAATAAACCACCTGCTATGTTTGCCATGTCTTAGGCTCCGACCGTGGAGTCGCAAAGAGTGGGACACGACTGAGCGACCGAACTGGACGACAGGCTCTGTTACAGATACTGCGGGCACAACATAGAAAAAGCAAAGCAGTATTTTGAGATATCATTATTCTAATGATAAAAGTCATACCTAGACGTTATAAATAAGTGAAATATGTTAAGTCATTAAAGGAAAAACTGGACAACTAGACAGAAATGCTTTGAAAAGTAGGCATTTCCTCATGAATTTGAGAACATGCCTACCTTTTTGACTCGGCCATTCCTTGGCAAAACCCAACAGACACGTGTGCAGGAATACCGGGGAATATGTATAAGGATGGTTTATAATAGTCTAAAAGGAGACAATTTAAAAGTCTATTACTACTAGCATGGATAAACAGACCGTGCTGTGTGCAGACAATGGAAAATTAAAAGGTAATGAAAATGAACATTTACCTTCTAGAACAAAATGAATTTCATAATATGTTGTGTGAAAGAGGTGAGAACACAAAAAGAATAAGATTTCATTTATATAAAGTCGAAAACCTAAATTATTGCACTTGGGGCGCACCTATTAACTATATTAATTATTACAAATTATAAAGAATTACAAACTAGTTAACATACTTAAGAGTCAGGATAGCTGTTTCCTTTAAGGGAAGAGAAGGGGTAGGATGCGGGACAGGCAAACCTAAGCTTCTCAGAGGCTACAGTGTATTTACTGACATTGTTCCTGCAGATATTCACTCTGTAGTAGTAATATTAAGCTCCACAACTATGTTTTAAAGCCGGTCAGAGATTTAAATAATAATAGATTCACAGGAAGATGCAAATACAGTAAAAGTCTCTGGTACTTTTCATCCAGTTTCCCCCACAGGTAAAGTCTTATATAATTACAACACAATTTCAAAACCAGAGTAGCCATTGGTACAATCTGTAGACTGTATTTAGACTTTCCAAGTTTTATGCAAGTTTAGCGTGCATGCATCACTTTTGTAGCCGCCACCACCAGGACACTGAGCCGTCCCATCATCGCGGAGGTCCTTGTGCTGACCGCCCACACGCACGTCGACCCTGTGGCCCTCCGAACTCTCCTGGAGCCCCAGCTCCAGGCAACTACTGGCCTTTCTCCATCTCCACAGCTGTGCCATGTTGAAAACATTGCAGAAACGAAACCATACAGTACAGAACCTTTTGAGACTGGATATTTCTCACTCAGCATAATGTCCTTGAGATCCACTCAAGTTGCTGCCTGTATAAATAGCTCATCCCATTTCATTGCTGAGTAATATTCCACGGTTGTGGTAAGCCACAGTTGGTTTAATCATTCACCTCCTGAAGGACAACTGTTTTGTTTCTGACTTTTGGCTGATTACAAAGTGTCTACAACTTGGCTACCACAAATAAAGCTGAAGTTTCTATTTGTATACACATTTTTGCTTGAACATATGGTGTTCAGTTCTCCAGAATAAGTGCCCAAGTGCCTGTGATTATTGGGTGCTGTGATAAGTTTGTTTTTCCTGTTTTTTTTCCGAGTGGCTGTGTCAGTTTACACACCTCCCAGCAACATAAGTGATTCAGCTTCACATCCTGACAGCATTTGGTAATGTCACTAATAATTTTAGCTGTTCTGATAGGTGTATAAATGAAATCTCATTGTGGTTTGAACTAGCATTTTCCTAATGGCTAATGATGTTGACAATATTTTTATAGGCTTATTTGACATCTGTATATCCTCTATGATGAAATGCCTATTCATTTCCTTGAAACACATTTCATAACTGGATTTTCTTAAACTGTTATTTTGAAAATTCTGTATATATTCCAGATACAAGTCCTTCAAAAGATATGTGATTTACAAATATTAATTCTTTCTGCCAGTCTGTAGGTTATCTTTTCATCCTCTTCACAACATCATTCACAGAGTAAACTTTTCAATTTTGATGAAACCCAATTTCTCTCTCTCTTTTTTTTTCCATCTATGAGTCATGCCTTTGGCACCATGTCTAAGAATTCTTCACTACTGGTATGCTTTCAGTTTTTGTTGTTGTTCTGGTATGAGGTTCAGGTTGAAGTTCATTCTTTTTGCCTATAGGCATCCAGTTGGTCAAGCACTATCTGTTGAAAAGATTATTCTTCCTCCACTGAATTGTTTTCTTAAAATTGCTGTTTTGTATGTATTTAATGGGCTTCCCTGGTGGCTCAGATGGTAAAGAATCTGCCTGCCAATGCAGAAGACACAAATTCAATCCCTGGGTTGCGAAGATCCCCTGGAGGAGGAAATGGTAACCTGCTCCGGTATCCATGTCTGAGAAATCTCATGGACAGAGGAGCTCATGGGGTCGCAGAAGAGTCAAACAAGATTGAGCACACATGCACGCATGCATTTAATGGGCATTAAATCCATTAACAAAGCTGTACAACCATCACCACTATTTCTTTCTCAAATAAACCAACATTTACACTTTCCTGCCTTGAAGTGAAAACTATCGTCCACATGTAAAAAAGTGGCTAAGCCAGCAGCAGGGAGAGTGGGCCTGAAGAGCAGCTCTGTGTTGACAACACAGAGGGTATACAGATGACAACCTTCTGGCTTCCCACTGTAAGACAGGACTACCTTGATGTATTAGGAAAACGTAATAGTCAAAATCACATGAGACAGGGAAAAAAAAAACCAACAGAATAAGACTACACATGGCATCTCACAACTGATGTGAATCAAACATGCCAGCAGGACTGGGTATGCCAGCATCTTCATTAAAAATTAAACATTTGCTTATAGATTATGAGGAGTGTAAGCCTCTCCTTTGAGCTGATGAGCAGCCTGAAAAGAAGAGCCACATGCCAGCACGAAGACCAAGGCTTCCTTCGGAGAACTTTCCTCTCATCTTCCCGTCCAGCTCTTAGCTGTTTCCATGCAGTGAGTGAGCCTGTTGATTGCGAACCGCTCCCACGGGCTTTGCTACTGAGATGCTTCATTCTCATTTCACGGCTCCATTCTATCAAGTGTAGTCAGTATCCTGTCCGTAAGATGGTGTTTTGTAGATAAAAACAAACCCCTTTGGAACTTGTTTTCTGAAAAGCTTGGTGTGTCACTGAAATTTAGGGGCCATTACCTTTTAGTTTGGTCAAATGCTAGAAAAAAAAATCTCAGTACTTTAAGTACTTATTTACTATCAGTAAAAGCGGTCTCAGAGTCAAAGGACATATAAAAAAATTATCCTGTAAAAATGATAGGAAAATAAAGTAAATAAGAGGACATCATTTGGAATCCTTCAAAGAAATGTTTTAAGACGTCCCTAGAAAACATGTTTAACTGTTTCAAGAGTTGGAAGCGAGGCACTCGTGGCCCACAGTGAGGGGCAGGCCCTTGGCACGGGGCCCGCGGGGGCACCAGTGTGCTCGCTAACCTAGCGCTTTCTGAGTGTTCTGACTTCTCCACATCACCTCCTTCACTGAGGCAGTTCTGGAGCCTACAAGCGGGGTTACGTCTGGCCTTACCCAGGCACTGGCTGCTAGATCATCTCTCCTCTTTATCTGCATGTCCTGTCTCTTCTGATGATGTCTCAGTTTTTCTCCTCAAGAATTCTCCACTAGAAGGTTAACTTTAGATGGAATTGTTCATGTTGGCCTATCTCTAATAAGGCCAAGAACCAGGAGGCTATTTCAAGGGTTTGAGGGCTGGGTGGAGTAGGTGAACCACTTTGTTATCACAGAATCAGGTGTCCGCGACAGCCTCACATTGTGGAGATGGGGCTGGTGTGGCAGCTACGCGGTTCTTTAACTTTCTTATAAGGTTAAACACACGTTTATGCTAATACCCAGCAGGTCCATCCTAGGAATTTAACTCAGTGAAAAAAAGATTATGTTCACATAAGAACTCATTTGTGAATGTTTCTAGTAGTTTTTTTAAAAACTGGAAATTTCCCCAATGTCTTTCAAGTAGTGAGTAGAATAATAAACTGAGGTGCATCCATACAATGAGACATCCCTTGGGAATAAAAAGGAACCAGTCACCTATGCGTGCAACGACAGAGATGAAGTGCAAATGCGCTGTGCTAAATGCAAGGGTCAGAGTTCAAAGGGTGTACACTGTAGGATTCCATTTACATGCCGTTCTTGGAAGATTCCAAACCACAGGAGCAGAAAACAGATCAGTGATCGCTAAGGACTGAGGAGTGGGGAAGAGCTGAACAGAAAACAAGGACATCTGGGGAGATGACAGTGGTTTATATGCTGGCGAGGCAGTGGGTCAGAAACTGCGTGTCTGTCCAACTTCACTGGACGCACTCTAAAACGGATGGGTTTTATTCCTTAGTTTTAAAATGAAGGAAATAAAAGATACGAGCTCTGGATAGGAAAGACTCGGGTAGGAAGGCACTGGGAGGAGGACTTTCTTTTCCTGCTAGGTAACCTTGCCACCTTGCCCTTGAAGCAGCAGGGCACACATCTCTCGAGAAGGAAGCAGAGCCGCATCAAGGGGACCCACTCGGAACCAGGAGCTGCCGCCGAGGGCAGCTTTCCTGTCTCTCTCCCTGCCCGGCTCTGCCCTCCCCGGGCCTCCCACCTCATGTCCTTTCTCCTCAGCACCCGGCCCACACCGCCCTTTGCAGAGCTGCCTCCTCCACGCACGGAGGCTCCTCTGTCATCCTGTAACTTCACAGGAGGATGCCTGGCTTCTTCCAAGAAACGACTCTACAGGCTTACAGTGTCTGGGTTTCCTAGGAGAGCTTTCTTTAAAGATTCTGATTAGCCAAGGGTCAGCCGGTGGATTAATTTCTCCAATCAGCTGTGATCTGAAATCAGCCGTGCCCTGAGGAAGGAGCTGTGCGGTTCTCACTCGGCCCACCGGGTTCTGCCCTTCAGCAGGAAATGTGACTGTGAGACATCTCCCAGAGAAAAGGTTCATTATGTGTCACCAAACAGGATTTTTTTAAGTTATAGGTTTAACAGACCTTGAGACAGAGTAACCCGGACAGAGAAATGACATAATTAACCAAAGGTAAAGAACCGAGAAGCCACAAGATGTGTTTCAAATAGCAAGTGGCCTGTTCTGCCTAAAGCCACAAGACTTTTTGTAGTAGGATTAAGGAGAGAGAAGCCAGATGCGCTCAACTCAAATAGATGTCTATCCTTGGGGACAGGGACTGGAGACACGGCGAGACATACCACAACCTGGAAAAGAAGGCTTCTTTCAGGATAACAGTGGTGCGAGCTGACCCAACTGTACTCTGCCCTGATGGTGGGGAGAACAGGGTGGGTCAGCACGTAACCTGGAACAGAGGAGCTGA
Source organism: Alces alces (assembly GCA_015832495.2). NCBI lineage: Eukaryota > Metazoa > Chordata > Mammalia > Artiodactyla > Cervidae > Alces > Alces alces. Next base: position 38,442,093 of record JADEYB020000015.1, read on the forward strand.
AAGAACAGACTTGGCTGTGTTTCTCAGCCTAGTCCAAGAAAAGAAGAGATGGACCTGGATGCATACAGAACCCCAGGTAACTGCTGTAAAGATAAGACAAAGTGTCTAGCCTCACCACGACTCAGAATAAATATCTGCTAAAGTGGTCTGGCTCCTTCTGTCTGCACAGAAAACACCCTGTGACACCCACTTAGCTTCCTGGATTTCCCAGTCCTGCAGAGAGGGTGACCTGAGAAACGTGTGTGGATCTAACAGCCACGGGAGTGTGCTGACCCCTTACTGGAGACGGGTGCTTGGCACGTCCATCACTCAGTCCTCAGGGCAGGGCCAGTTCCGAGAACTCAGACCCAACAAGTAAACAGAAGCCAGCCTGGCGTGTGTGGAGCTGAGGACCTCGTTCTGGACGTGCTGATGAGCCCCCACAGGGGCCAGCGGCTCTTCCCTGATGAGCTGCTAACTCTTCTTGCTAAAACAACAACAGGTTTTTTTTGGAGGAGTTTTAAATTCCAAAAAAGACAATGAGTGACATTGTGGGGTTTTGTTGCTGTTTTTCTTTAGTTCAATATAGAATCACCAGAGTGACGTACTGGGAAATTTACCTGGTGAGGTGAACTGCAAGGTAGAGGCAGGAGGTAACAGCCAGGCCTCAGGTGATAAGAGCGGAAACAAGGGAGTGTCAAGGAAAGAAAAGGAAGAATGTGCAGGACTTGCCTTCACACCACAGACAAAAGTCAACAGTCTGTAGGTCAGGGACCCCAGTGCAAAAGGCGAAACTCTTAACGGTCTCAGAACCTAGGAGAATACCATCTTGTCATCCAACAAGAAAAGAGACCTTCCTCAGGCCGATAAAGGCATTGACCGTAGATGAAAAGATGGTGAGTGTAACCATGGTAAAAAAAAAAATAGTAAGTTCTTCTCTTCAATAAGGCACCATACGGAGCACAAAGGCCACCCACAGAGAGGGGGAGACACCACAGGCAAAGGCTGGTGCCCGGTGTCCACAAAGCGCTCCTACAGATCAGGGAGGAAAGCAGCCAACTCCAGAGAGGAGACGGGCAGGAGGTCTGAAGACTCAAGCAGGCACCTCGTAAGGGAGGAGATGCAGCTGACAAACACACGTACAAGAACAGACCACACACACGAACGCACCTAGCTTACTTAAGTGTTGGGGAAGTTAAAACCCCTGGGGTATGACTATACACCTGCTAGCGCGCACACATCTTTAAAAATCTGAATATTGATGAAGAGCTGGAGCTTTTTGTTCCTTTACGACGTTCAGAAACAGTCTGAAAAATGTAGTGAAACTGAAGACAGGCACAGCCTGTGACCCCATGCACCAGGAAGCACGTGCAAGGACACAGGATCAGCGGGGGACAGCGTCCCAGACCCCCAGTGACACCCGAGAGCTAGGAGGACACCACATCCGACACGCATCATGTTGCTTCCAGTATAAAAGTACCTATGACAACATTCGACTTACAAGTGAGCCACAGTAAGAGACCACCAACAGGAACTGATAATAAAACAGCTTTAACAATATACTGTGATAAAGGTTATATAAACGTGGTCTCCGTCTCTTGAAATAGCTCACTGCACATTCTCATCCCTCATCTCATGTGAGAAGGGAGGTGAATGGTGTTGGCAGCATGACCCAGCGTGAGGCCACCAGCAGCCTTCTGACGGCATGTCAGGAGGAGGCCGTCTGCCTCAGTGATCTGAGACGCTGAGCTGTGACAATGCCCACGACTGGATGTCAGGAGCAGACGGTGCGGGCGCTGCGGGTCTCACCACGGTGGACGGGCAGCATGGTGAGAGACTGCATCAAGCAACTCACACCAGTGCTCAATTTACAACTCAAGAACTGCTCACTTCTGGAACTTTCCTTTTAATAGTTTTGGGCCTCGGTGGGCAACTGAAACCACAGACAGTGAAACCACAGACAAGGGGGGGGTGCTGTGTATTCATAGCAGAGCCGCCCACTGTAGCCATAATTGCAAACAAGACTAAGGCCTGGTAACCACAGGATGGTAAACTGTGGCACGGAAACCCCACGGCAATAAGCATGCGCCAAACACAGTTACAAAAACTGAGTCTCAAAAACGTAACAACTAATGGAGACAGCAACACACAAAAGAACACATTCTGTTCGACTCCAGTGGCATAAATGCCCCCACAACCCCACCACACCAAAGAAGCAAGAGCAGTAAAACTAAGAACAACGAGAACGCATCTCCACTGAGGTCAAGTCTTCTGGGCTTGGAGTGGAGGGGTGGCTGAAAGGGACCCACAGGAGGGTTACAGCTTGTGCTCAAAGCTGGAATGACAGGTGGCCATGTGGGCGTTCGCTGACTACCATGTTTTACTTTGTACACTTATGTTGTGTGCACTTTCCCACATTTATGTGTATTTCATAATTAATTGCAGTGGCCATCAGTTGCAGCAGGGACATTTAACAGTACAGCTGGGCTGGGGAGGAAGGCAGATCTCAAAGGAGCAAGATCAGGGTGACGATGGTTCGTTTTGTAAAATGCTGGTCGATATTTAGACACGCTGAAGGAGAAACAAAGACAAAGATATGGGAGTTTTAGTAGAAAGTGTGCACGGTTAACTTTTTCTCTGAATTGTTGCATTGTGTTCATATTAATACCACAGGGATGGTTTTCTAAAATAAATTAGCTTATATAAAATTAATCAGATAAGTGACACTTTACATATGTTGACTGTTAAAATCTCAGTGCCTTTATATCTGAACTGAAAACACAATAATGAGAGTATGAAAGCTTGACGAAACATTAAACCTTGAACTTCTTTTACTTACAATGCCCCTGCCCCAAAGTTAATGCAAGGTATATGCCTGTCACACCGTCAGTGATATGTCCATGTGCCTCTATCTCTGGTGACCAGAATTACCAGCTCCTGTGGGTCAGCTATTTACAGATTTTCATTTAGCCCCCGTTTTTCAAAAGGCTAGCTTTAAAAAATCATTCTAGGCCAAAATGTTGTTCTACATTTTACTTGTATAAAAAAGAAATAAGTGATGTTATCATTTTAATAACAGAATAAATAGAAGCTGCAAAGTCCCAAAGATGCATTTTTGATAATAATATAGTTATAATAAAATTACATTTGAAGAACTATATAAATTTCACGGATATATATTTCTCAAATGAGAATTTACCCATGGTTAGGTCAGAATAACCTGGCAGGGTATAGAGATATGCACAAGAAATTGCATGTGTCGTAATTCATTGGGATTTTTATTTCTTATATCATTTATTTCTCTTCTAGGAGCACATTATGAAAAAAAAAACAAATCTCTACCACACAATTTCCCAAACTACAAGAGCACCCATTTAACAGAGCACAAGTCCTTAAAGAGAAAAGTAAATTAAAAACCTGCTTCAACTCCAAGTTTAAAGAGAGAGAGAGATGTGATTACGTGCCTCAGGACCATCAAGTAAGAATGAGTGTGAGCATACCTAACGCTTTCACCCTGCAGGACCTGAGACAGGAAAGAATAAACCAGTTACCTTCCCACCGGCACGGTGAAACCACGCTGTCGCTCAGATCTTTTTATCCCCATGAACGTATTTTAATAGGCAGGTACGGAAGGACAATTAATATTAGTCATAAATCAGCCAGTGCAACCAACCGTTTCCTGTGTGCCAGGCGCCGCGTCAGGGCCGCGGGACGCGTCCGTCCTCGGGGAGCGCACAGGCTGTCACGCCGGCCGCCCAACCGCGAGGCAAACAGGACCGCACAGGCCCCGCGGCGCCTGGGCTCAGCCAAGCGGCCTGGAAGTGTTCTCAGAGGAAGACGACATGCAAAGCCAAGAAGGGGTCCAGTCGGGGGAATGGCCTTCGAGGCAGTGGGACGGCGCGTGTGAGGTCCTGCGACGGAGGCCCCAGCGCAGGCGGGGCAGACTGTCCGCGTTGCTGTCCCGCGGAGGGACGGGGCAGGCGGGCGGCGCCGGGACGACCCCAGCACCGGCTTCATCGTGAAAACCACGGAAACCACTCACGGAGGGCACCCGTGGGGCCTGCGGGGAGCGCCTACCCTCCAGGGCAGAGGCTGACCGGGAGGACGGACCTGGAGCCCTGGGCGTGGGTCAGGGTTCCTGTGGCGATCCAAGCAGCGCGTGCCCGCCGCGGTGGTGGGGGAGAAGGAGAACGTGAGGACCCCGGGGACTCCACGAGGGAGGCGAGGGAGGGATCAGGAGACGGCGGGAGCTGTTCTAGGTTCTCCGCCCTTCACTAACGAAGCAGCTGAGAAACTGCCTTCATCGTTACAGATCCATCCAAGTCTGTCCGTAGAGAGAGGAAAAACAACACAACACTCCCTATTTCAAATGTGAATTAACCCTTTACCACTTTTCTGACCCTGGGGGGCACTGGACAGACTGCAGACTGCCCAGGCGTGGGCGTCAGAGAAGGGCCTCTTCTCCCAGGGTTGCCCTGGGTCCTGGAACAACCTCGGAGCACCAATTCCTGCTGCCCTTTGCTGTTGCCTTATGTCAGGGAGGAGGCGGGGAGGACAACTTATTATGGGGTGTCAAGCACAAGACCAGCTCCATTCATTCATTCGACCCACAAATATTCCTCGAATACCAACACGTGTGGGGCACTGTGCTGTGTGTCGGGGGTGCGAAGTTCAAGGGAAACCAGTCCCTGCCCTCAGAGAACTCCAGCCTAGCTGGACTTGAGCAAGTAGGGACTGGAACAAAATTAACAGCAGAATTATTCACTATTTTAGGTGACGTGCCCATTCAGGTGACTTATCCATCGTGTTAAAGAGAGCGTGCAGAACTTGCTCAAGTGTTCCCCTAAGTGAGACTGCTAGACATAAAGCGTGGTGCCCAGGGGGTCGGGCTTCGGGAAACGGAGGGGAAGGGGCTGGAGCCTGGTGGACACGCCCTCAGGCCCGCAGTGAGAACCTACAGAGAACCCGTACTTGGAACCTGCTTCACAGAAGAGGGGCCCAAGCACCAGTTCTCACGACTGGGCGAGAAAGTCCATTCTTTCTCGGAGCGGTGCACCTTTCATCTATTTCTCTACTTTCACGTGAAGTCCTCGATCTCCAAGCTAGTCAGAAGAGCCTACTCACAGGTGCAAAGGTCGTAATCATTCTGCTGTTGATGTGGCTCTTACCTATTCTTCCTGAAAACAGCAGCGTGTCCTTTAAAGTCACTGCTATTTTTCAAACATGAAGTTATGAAAGTAACATTTTCTATTTCTTGGAGGCAGTGTTCCTTTGTCTGAGAGCCTAAAGCAAGGTGCCAAGTTGTTAGAACTCAGGCAGACTTCATCTACACCCTCAAGTGTGCAAAAAAAAAAAAAAAGTTTCCCTAGAAAGAGATTCAAGCATACCAGCTAGATTATACCATCTCTATTTTTCAAATTTATAAGCACAACAGCAAAGGCATTAAGATGACCGGAATAAAATGTGCATATGAGAAGAGAGCACATGGATTAGACTTTCTCATTATACTCCTTCACGACATGACTGCACTTTACCGGGAGCTGCCCTGAGCTGTGGGGCAGTTAGCAGCCTGGCATTTCTCATGACAACAGCCGTGGTGACTAAGCGTCTCAGTGACGCACTTGGCAGGCACCCCCGCCCGACTCACCTTGTGTCTTACCTCCCCTTCAAGGCATGTGTGTTTTTGACAAGCATTCCACCAAGAAGAAAGAAAGACGTCTCCCTGTGGCAAACTAGGGAAAGCTCACTGAGCTAATTCCAACAGGCACGTTTCAGTAAGCATTGACGCGGTTCAGGTGGGGAACAAAAAGGGAGACAAGTCAGAATGCTTGTAAAAAGGCACGAGCAGTTATACAGTCATTCTGCAAGACTGAACTGAGATGCTAGGGTCAGGGGATATCTTAACAGCTAATTTTTCTCAAATTGACAATGCCTAGCGTACTCTGGAAGCATATCACCTTCTTCCCATGGTGACAGCAATCTCTTACTTTGAAACATGCTTTGAAAATAAGTTCCGTTCAACTGAAAATAAGCCTCGCTTAGCAATTACAGGATAGTCAGCTAAGGTTAGACTTCTTTTTCTACTTTCCCAGCTTCTTTAATAGATGCAGAGCCTTTGACACTGGCAGGGAAAACATATAATATGGCAAACTTCATGACAACAGTGGCCGTAAACAACAGGTCGGATGGCCAACCATCCTTGTTTCCCCAGGACTCGGGGACTTTCGGTGCTCAACTGGAACAGTCCCGGGGCAGACAGAAAGAGCTGGTTACCCTGGACGCCACACACCCTTCCCCAGACATGTGGTCTAAACAACTGTTTATTTTCTCAATGAACCCAATGTTTTGTTGTACAAATCCCTCGATTCCAGCATAAACCTCAAGAGGAGAACTTCATGGAAAATAAACAAACAAAAACCATGGAACAAGCCCCAAGTCAAGGAGATATGCTACAAACATAAATTCAACTTCCCTAAATATTTAACTTAAAAACTCAAAGGAGAAAAAAATACTATGCATGAAGTAAACTTGCATTTTTGATTAATCCCCCTAGAATCACCTCATTTGAAGACAGAAACATGGATGTTCATGTCTCTGCTCTGGGTCATTTTATTATCATGACAAATCTTATTCTAAAAGTATCACAATCTTACTTCAAATATGGACAAATCAAATCTTTTTACTATTATAAACGGATTTTAAAATGTGGGAATGTTTGATTCTATGTAGTTTATTAACACTAATTTAAAATAATCTAATTATGCATTCCTTCAAAGTCCAAACTGAAATCAAATTTATGTCCTAGCTGTCTGATATATGTAAGATGTATGCTGTACACACATGCACACACATATTCAGACATGTGTTTATGCATGCTATCCATCTGTTCCACACATGCGTGTCTCTGTGGATGTGGATGTGTGAGCACACACGTGTGAGCATGAGACACACCTGGAGGACACAGGGTCCGGAATATCTGCCGCTGCTGGGCTGTCTCCCAGCAGATGAACCGCCCCCGATGCTGAGCCTGCGGGCTTCTCGCCTCCAAGCGTCCCCGTCAGCACCCTTCCTTCTCAGCCCAGTGAAGACCGTCTCCCTCCTGGTGCCATTACTATCTTAGTAAAATAGGGCCTTGACATGGACAGAGGGACTTTCAGAGGGTTGTCAGCAACAACTGGTTTTGTTCCTTTTAGAATTCAGGAGCAAGGCACAGCAAGGGGGATGGCGAACATTAGTCTCCATGCTCCAAGCCTCACCCTGTTAACGGTTCCGGGGCTTCCTATTTCCTGAAACCGAAGAGGGCATCTCCTGGAGAGTAGCAGGACTCGTCTGATCCCGTCCCTACACCGGCAGAGCTGCATCACAGCTCACCCACAGGCTCTGCCTCACTGCTCCTTCAAGAGTCCCTTCTTACCTACTGTTTTTGAGGACCTGCACTGTGGTTCACATGAAGGATTAAGGAAATCACGTTCATACCTCCAGATGGGATGAAAGTAATCAGAAATACAAAATGCAATTTTGCTTTGCAAGATTTACTTGAAAGGAACTAACACCAGGAGAATACTGCAACCACTGCCTCCTCCGCTATTTGAAACCTTTAAACGAGTAATCACAATAAAAGAGGTAAGAACCACTAACGGTCTCAATGCTCTTATATAATCCAGGAGCCAGGCCAAGCCCTCTACGTGAATGCGGGCTTGTACAGTCCCATGAGGTGGGGATTATTGCTCTTCCAGCCACACGGAAGGGGAAACTGAGCCACGGAGGAGCTGAATAACATGCCCGAAGTCACACACCACTAAATGGCGGAACCAGGGTCTGAACTCAGAGCTCACATTCTCAGCAACCACTTTACATTGCTTCTTTCCGAGTTGTATGTATTATCCTTCCTAACATGAGAACAGTAAGACAGCAGAAGATGCTAAGATGGGGACATAAATTTTTTTAAGTTCTTTTTAAAATTTTTAATCATTAGATGCTTTTCAAAATTTCCATCACTGAAACAATTCCTTAATTTCATCATGAGATCAAAGAACTGACTAAAATTTATCTGAGGCCTTTACAATTTATTTAAATTCATACAGAGTGTGTTAGATGAAAACCAGGCACTGAACAGACAGACACCCCACTTACAACCAGAGACCAAAGACAAGCCATCGGCAGGTCGCCAATTCCGCCTTCCTCTCCAGCTTTAATTAACATGAGTATGGATCCACATCCATTTTCACAGACAAAATCTGTCAACTTAACTACAATTTAATTCAGTAATATTAACTCATACACAGCAACTTCAAAACAGACTATGATTTCTCCATATATATATATATATATATATATAGTTTCAAAATCAGAAAAAGCTAGTAAGATTACTGATAGTAAATTAGTTGTGTAAAGTCCACGCCATGATACAGGTTTCAGGCAGAATACGAAGCTCCACAGAGCTTAGGTAAATAGTGATCGTCATCGTAGGCAGTAATGACTTCCCAGTGATTTTTGTGGAATGAAAGACATGTGTTAAAATGGGTAGACCTCACACAGACAATTTCTAAATACCCAAGGTTACTCAGCATAGGTAATGCACAAAAGTGTCTCATGCATTAAACCATAGACTCAGACTACAAAAATAAAGTATACACATTGTACATGTAACCTCAGGACATAGTTTATCTCCTGGATATAACAATTTTCCTTGTCTCATAATGAATGGGCATGTCTCGACTGAAGAAGGAAAGATTCATGCTCTCAAAGATAAATAAGTTCTAAGGACTCCTCCGCATTTATAATCTTCCAAGGTAAAACAGTAAAATTCCGTCAGCGGTGATCGAGATGGAACACTGAAACACCAAGAAGAATCATCCTGGGTGAAGCATGAACTTGCCTGGCAGGGTTGTTTGATCCCAGACTTTCCAATCTGTCCACAGCACACTGCTTCCAGAGGGCCTTCCAACTGATGGCCATGGCAGCGAGGAAACTGGACCTCTGCCCAGCCAGCCTGCAGAGCTGAGCCCAGCGTGTGCAGGTTTCGCCCGAGAGGTGAGGAGCCCTGTACAAGGACAGGCTTTCCCTCTCTGCCCGTGTCTTCCTTTCTGCCCCAGGTTTCCTTTGCTCTGCTGTGCTGGTACTCCTCCTGTGGTCACTTCCTCCCCTCCTCTCCTCCTCCGCCGCCCCCACCGCCCCCCTCCTCATTGTGTCTGTCCTGGAATGCAGGTCCTATCCACTCAGACCACCTGCGGGCCGCATTCAGGTAAGACACTCTCTTCTTGGTGATGCCCCGACGATGGCAGCCCCGGCTGCCTGCTCCCTTCCTGCTGTCTCTTTTTGTGGGCAGCTTGTTTCTCTAAATGTTGGCATTCTCAGAGCTGGCTTCTCTTCTTTTCTAACATCTCTCTCCCCTTCTCACGGTTTTAAATGCCACTTGTACGCTGATAGACTTCCAGTTTTGTATCTCAGCTTAGATATTTCCTTTTAGCTCCAGGTTTTTGTCAGTACAATTGTTGATCCAAAAGTTGATCTCTGCACACCGATTCTTCACAGGCATCTCTCTCAAACTTAGCAGGACCCCAAACCATTCTTATCTAGTAGTCATTGTTTCAGTAAATCAGAAACAAGAACCCTGACTCCCCAATGTACCCAATTCATCTTTAAGCCCTATTGAGTCTATTACTTGTTTAATCCTTAATTTGTTATTGCTGATTCATTCTATAACTGTTGATTATACTTTGAACCTATAGCTTTAATTCGTCCACTTTCCCTGTTTGCTCTGCCCTGTCTTAATCCAAGCTGCCAGTGTCACATTTGCAAATAAGATGTTTGCAAAAGCTTTCTGAGAATTCTGTTTCCACTGTTACCACCCATTCTTCACAAAGCAAGTTAGATCATGGCACGCGCCAAGCCTTTCTGCCGCACTGAGAACAAAACCCAGACTCTCTTCCAGAGCCGCACGGCGGGGCCCTGTGGTCATCCAGGGTACCCCCTGCTGCCGCCACGCAGATGCCTTTCAGGTCTCAGACCAGCAGGCTCTCCACCACCTCAGCTTCTACCAGCGGTGGACCCAGAACATGCGGCCCCCTTTCTTCATGGCGCTGGCTCCTTCTCCCTCTCCAAATTTTGGTCTAAACGTTATATCCTTGAATAGCGCTGATTCTCTTGATGCGTTGGCTCATTTGCCCATTTCTCACCTGTTTACCCTTACCAGACTCTAACCCATGTGATGTCATCACCTGCCTCAGTGTCTGACACAAGGAAGCATCTGGCAAGGATGCTCAAGGAAAAAAAGGCACATCTTTACCCACACAGAACTTAGCTCAAGAAAATTACAAAAGAAAAAAAAAGATCCAAGGAAATATTTAATGATGATCAGTGAAAGTAAAAAAGAAGATTCAATGAAATATTTAATGATCATCAGTCAAATGTAAAAAAAAAAAAAGAAAGAAAAAATACAAAAAAAGAAAACAAAAAACAACTCAGTAAAGACTACATAAAGTGTCAGGTGTCAAAAGGTCACATACTGTATGACTCCACTCATATGAAATGTCCAAAACAGAGCAACGAATATGGACAGAAAGGAGGTCAGTGTTTGCCAGGGTCTGGTGATGGGGGTGGGGGCGGGTGGTGGTGAGCTACAGATTCTGGGTGTGGGCTTTCTTTGGGTGATGAAAATATTCTGTTGGTGGTGGTGATTGCTCAACTCTGAATACACTTGACCTTTGAACAATGCAGGTTTGAATTGCACAGGGCCACTCATGTGTGGATATTTTTCAACAGTAATATTCCAGTAGTCATGTACGGATGTGAAAGTTGGATCATAAAGATGGCTGAGCACCGAAGAATTGATGCTTTCAAAATGTGGTGCTGGAGAAGACTCTCGAGAGTCCCTTGGACAGCAAGGAGATCAAACCAGTCAATCTCAAAGGAAATCAACTCTGGATATTAATTGCAAGGACTGATGTGGAAGCTCCAATCCTTTGCCCACCTGATGCGAAGAGCGGACTCATTTGAAAAGATTCTTATGCTGGGAAAAACTGAAGGCAAAAGAAGAAGAGGGCAGCAGAGGATGATGGTTGGATTGTATCACCAATTCAGTGGACAGGAACTTGGGCAAACTGTGGGAGATAGTGAGAGACAGTGAAGCCTAGAATGCTACAGTCCATGGGGTTTTGAAGAGTTGGACATGACTTAGCAACTGAACAACAAACACTACAGTACTACATGGGTCTGTGGTCAGAGGAACTGGAGATACGAGGGGCTGACTGTAAGTCACATGTGGACTAACCCCATCACTGCTCAAGGGTCAACTACATACTAAAGACCACTAAACTATACAGTTCAAAAGATCTACTTTTTGTAAATAATTTATTTTAAATTTTCATGTCTTGGCCATGCTGTGCTGCATATAGGATCTCAGTTCCCTGATCAACCAGGGATTGAATCTATACCCCCTGCAATGGAAGTGCAGAGTCTTAACCACTGACTGCCAGGGAAGTCCCCAAAGATATATTCTTTTAAAAGGATTAATGATAATTGAGTTACATCTCAAGAAAGCCTTTTTTATTTTTAATAAAAGAACTGTACAAGATGAACTACAATGAAATGGCTACAGTCCACTCACTAGATTGTGAACTGTTCTTAGGCAGAATCATTGTATTGATCTTTTTATCCCCAGATCCTAGCACAGTGCTGACTGGTGGACGGGCTGAATGGATGAGGGATGACCTTGAGATCAGCAACTGTCATTTGGATGCAAATTCTCCAGCAATTAGACCTAACTAGGCTTTGGTCAGATCTGATTACAGCCAAGAATGAGCCCTCATGAGAAAATGATTCTGCATCACACAGACACGACACTTTGTAATTCACAAAAGGCTGTGAGATCTGTTATTGTATCTGAATATCACACACAAGAATCACAGTCCTGTGAGGTGGGCAGGCCAGTTTATCATCACTTTGATTTTTCAGATGGACAAATGGAGCGTCACTGAAGTTACAGACTGGCCATAAGACACCTGCCTACATGTGCCACCGCGGGGTCAGAGAACGGGTGAGAAATGCTCGCTGCAGGCCTCTTTTGCAAATCACAGTCCTTTTGGGCAAGCTGAGATCACCTCTGCCATCCACATTCACAGGAATAACCTGGAAGGCATCTTTCAGGTGCTCAGCTCTGTCCCTGGCTCTATCACTAACGGAGATTTGACCCTAAATCATGGAGCTACTCTCTTCCCCCATGCAGTCATCCACAAAATTGGTGTGATAAGACTTCCTCTGCTTTCCCGACTGGGAGGTCATGGAGATTTAGAGCGGTCTTGCAGAAGGGAACAGAGATATGCAGGACCCTCCGTAGCACCTCCACGGGCTGCACTTCACTTACCCTCCCCCACAGACCTTCCTCCTCCCAGGGACACCGGCTCCCTCCGCTCCTCTGCAGAACCCCAGCCAACAGATGGGCAGAACGTTTTCACATCAGACATTCACAGGATTGGTTTGACCCCATTTCACGTGTGAAAAAGCTAAGTTGCCCAAATAGTAACTAGGCCTGCCCAGAATCAGGAAATGGTCAGAGTACAGCTGACTCTCAAAGTCATCTCTTCTTCGAAAACCCAGAATGCTGTGCAAAGCCCACTTGCTCCTCAAACTCTTCGCCTGCACACAGGACTGCTTCCGTTGACATCTGCGTTCCTCTACCACTTCCACATACAGAATCTCCAGGACTCTGCGGGGGCACTGCACCCCACCTCCCGAAAGGCTGCCTCTCTTCACACAAAGAGGGACCAGGGGACGCAGGCTGCCAACCGGACCAGCACCTCGTGCCAGGCTCAGCTGGCCACCGTCCCTCTGTGTGACCTGGGATCCTCTCCACGCCCCGCTGCCCTGGCCTCTCCAGCTCACAGCTCCCCAGGGCCCCAGCCCTAAGGTGCACGAGGGCCCACAAAAGACACAGCCCTTGACTTTCTCTCGGCTCCAAGAACATCCTTTGCTTCTGGAGTTTCCTTCTCCTCCTCGTTTGTGTGGGAGGAGCTCACACTGGTATCCAACATTTCCACCTGAAGAGCCGGGTAAGACCAGACGTGAGCAGGCTTGTCACAACACAGAGCCCCCAGGTGTGTGTGTAAGCCACTGAACCACACTCGGCAGCTGGCCCTCCATGCACGTGCAGGTGACACGCGTCCCAGAGCGTCACCAGAAGCTGCCCTGGCAGGCCAGGCCCCGCATCTGGGTTATAGATGAAATAGTGTTACCACGTCTTCTTGACTTATTAACTCCAGCAGGATCCCCTGGCCTGGGTCCAAAGCATATTTCCTTCACAGGGGATTTGGTGCTTCAGGAGTGACTTCCGTGGATGACACCAGTGCAATTAGGTGCTTTTAAATGAACAGATAAGTGAATGAGTAAATGACCCGGATTTAGGGAGAGTGGCACTGACACCGATACTCTAAAAGGGAAGCTAATCAACGCCACTGCTCTTTGACTGTGTAATAAAGTATACATTAGGTGCACAGGTAGAAATGCCTCCCTAATTATCCGGCCGATAGTGAGACTGGCTTAAATTTCCCAAGGACGTTTTGAGAAGGGGGCACTGGAGGAGGCATATCTCTTTGTACTCTGCTACAGGAGCCATTCACCAAGGACTGAAAATTCATTGCAAAACAACCTAAAAAATCCATAGTTCCAAATGAGTTGATGATTAGGAAGCTGACTCTGAGTACTAAGGCATGCTTCTTTATATAATTAGAAAGCATAATGAGCAGAGAGGGGATGGTGATAAGACCACCATGTGATGTTTACTCTACCAGATAGAAAGGGATTTCACATCTGTAATTCTGTCCACCAAACAACATTCCCCGGGAGAACTCCAAGAGTGTGGTAGGGTAGGTGCCATGATTTCATTTGGGATATCCCGTCACATCATCTTTGTTTGGAGTAGTTAAAAGTCTTGTGCAAAGTCACACAGCTCCTAAGGGATGAAACTGAGACAAAGACTTTGGTTTTCTGAGTCCCAGCCTAGTGTAGGCAGACCCGACAGCATGTGCCCAGAATGAACTAAGTTCTGTTATTTACTTATTTATCCAAGAAATACTTTCCATTCATCCAACAAACATTAACTTCTTAGTATGGCCAAACACTGAGCTAAGTTGCTGGGCCTCCAAAGACAAAGAAATAATCCAATTAAAAAATGGGCAAAAGCCCTGAAGAGACATTTTTCTGAAGAAGATATTCAAATGGTCAACAGGTACATGAAAAGGTGCTCAAAAATCACTAATCACGGGAGAAATGCTCACAGAATGGCGATTATCAGAAGATAAGTGATGACAAGTGCTAGTGGGGATGTGGAGAGAAAGGAACCCTCATAGGCTGTTGGTGGGAATGTGAACTGCCATAGCTACTACGGAAAACAAGTTGGCGGTTCCTCAAAAAATTAAAAATAGACATTTTTGATCCAGCAATTCCACCTCTGGGTACATATCCAAAGGAAATGGAATCAATATCTCGAAAATCTATCTATACTCCCACCATGTTCATAAGAACATTATTTATAATAGCCAAGACATAGAAGCAACCTAAGTGTTCACTGATGGATGAATGTGTATATGAATATTATTCAGCCATAAAAAAGAAGATAAACTTGAGGACGTTATGCTCAGTAAAATAAGTGAAATAAGTCAGAGAGAGACACAGTATGGTCTCCTTTATATGCAGAATCCAAAAAACTGAACTCATAGAAAGAGAGAACAGCTTGGCGGTTACCAGCGTGGGGTCTGGGGGAAAACAGGTGATGGTGGTCTAGCTATAAGGTCCCGAGAAGTGATGTACAACCTGGCACATTACAATATCACATTGCACATTTGGAAGTTGTTAAGAGAGTAGATATTAAGTTTTCACCACAAGAAAAAATCTTTAACTACAGGTTGTATGGAATACTAACTAAACTTACTGTGATACATATACATCAAATCATGATGCTGCACATCCTAAAATAATACAATGTTACATGTCAATACATCTCAGTAATACTGTACTGGGGTGGGGGGAAGACAAAGAAAAACTTTTCCCTGCTTCTACAGATTATAATTAGTAGCAAACAACCAACTTTATGCAAGGGAGATAGACAGACAGATGACAGCCATAAAGAAGCATATTATTTAGTGGTACATACTAATAAATGTGTTTAAAAATGCCTCTTGCTCATGGTTGTTGCCGTTTCAAAACAAAATGTGGATACAGATTTAAGAGCTAAAAAAAAGAGCAAGGTATGATTCAACTAACACATTCCAGGCTTGGCAACTTCTGAATTTATTGTTCATTAAAACTGTATTTTAATTATCCTAGTTTTAATTAAAGTATTATGTAGAGCTGGTGAAATGCAATTATGTGCAACTGACTTAAGATGTATAATAGGCTAATATTTGTAAAGAAATGCATTATTGTCACTAGATCTGCTCATGGAAAATGAAGTGGTATTTTATTTTCAAATGAAAAATCGGTACACAGAATATTAAACTCTTGCCATTAAACACTACATTGCGGGCTCACATGGAACCGAGTCCCTGTAGGACGCCCACGCCCACCCCCAGGCTGCCTCCTCTGCACAGGAACGGTCCACTGGCTGGAACATGCCCTGTGTCCCAGAGCAGGGGCGCAGGGTCAGCTGCCTGCACAAGCCCAGGGGCCTTCGCCAACTGCATCCTGCTGTGGTTACAACCACCACGACAAAAAGAACATTTGAGGCTTCAGAAGTCATCACGTGGAAAGCCCACGGAGCGTGCACATGAAGCCAAGGCAGCAGGCCCCCAGTGTGCTCCCTGCCCCAGGCCCTCCTCCCCGGCTGACCCCAAGTCCCAGAAGACGCCTTCGGACACAGGCACGCGCTCAGCCACATGTACTCAGGACACTTTCGAAGTAGCTGTCAGGACACGACTGCTGCATGCAACGTCGTGTGGGTGACACAGAGCACCATGCTTTCATGTCCTTGAGCACTAGCTGGTCAATTGCTTCTCACTGGTTATCTCTTCCCACACCCCTTAGCAGCACATACCCACCCGACTCCCTAAGAGTCTAAGTCCACCCACAAGAACTCAACCGGGCCACCCTCCTGAAAGGCATCACCAGATCCCATTGAGTGGAAGGGACGAGATGGGGCAGCCAAGGAGAGGATGAGCGGATGGGAGGTGTCCGGGGCACCCACTTCCCCTCGGACCTCACTCAGGCGTTCTTCCACCCCACAGCCATACAGTCTTCTGACTCTGCCAAGCTGGACCACCCATCACTTCCTCCCCAAACAACACACAGACAACGAAAAGCCACTTCCCACCTGCAAACCCTCTGCATCCTTGTTTCTCAGTTCCATGTGACAGGCTCTATACTTCATGCTTCTTTGCACCCAACTACCTTCTCTGCAATTGCATGAGAACCTCTCCGCTTTACTGAGAGTCCATGACCACAAACCACAAAGTGCCACTGCACTCAGATGGTCCCCGAAGTCCAGCGTGCTGCTCGATTTGCTGTTGACTCTCCAGATAATTAGTTAATCCCTTCACTTCTCTCCTTGTGTCACACTTGACTCTAAACTTATAACTTATTCCCAATATTCAGAGAGGAAATAAAAATCACAAGGAAGTCCTCAGTTCTCCACAAGCACACCTGCAAACAGCAGGCATCCATGCTCTGTGTGGGAGCTGCCCTTGACTCTGCTCTCTTGCCCCCTACTCTAGCTCCGAGGGGCCCCCCAGAGTCCTGAAGCCTGCGGGCCCCACCACGCTGGGGCCCTGCTTCACGTGCTGGTTGACAGAGCGTCTGTGCTGCCCAGCCTCCTCCAGGACTCTGCCTCTCACCCACACCTCACTGCATCCCCACATTCTTCTCTAGGAGAGAATCTCTGTAGCACATAAACATTCTCAGTTATTTCCCACCTTAAACACCTGTGCCGCCCCCCCAGCGCCTCATGGATACTTGCCATTCCCAACAAAAATTCCCCCAGAGTTATTTCATCTTGCTATCTTTACTGCTTTCTGTTATTTTAAATATGCTAAAATTGTAATTACCGAACATTTCCTAATTAGAGAAAATAATAAAATGACCAATATTTCTAACATTCTACTTCCTCCTGGGTTTAACATCCCTTGTCTTCAAGCCAATCCTTAGCATCTCTTCCAGCAAAGTTCTCAGGAACGTAAATTCTCAGTCTGAACAGGTCTTCCTTCACTCTTGGATGTTAACTTGGCTGGATATGAAATTCTGTGATGACAGCTGTAGCCTCAGGTATGATCATCTTCTCTATTATTGCAGTCAACTGTCATCTAACTAATGTTTTGAGGAAATCTGAATTACGTGTATGGTTGCTTTTAAGGCTTTTTCTTTGTCTTTGAGGTTCTACAGTTACACTATAATAAGTTTAGATTTGGATTTAGTTTTATTAATCTTACTTGCAACCTTTTCTGTTTCTTGACTCTGAGGATTCCTCATGTTAGGAAATACTGCAATAATTATCTCTCTGAATATTACCTGCCCCATTTTCTTCATTCTTCCTTTCTGGGGCTCTTCTTAGATTTCTACTGATTATTCTATCCTCTCTATCTCTTGGCCTGTCTTCTGTATTTTCCATCTTTTTATTTCTGTGCTTTATCCTGAGTATTTTCCTTCAATCTAGCAAAATAATATTTCTTACTTTAGTTGTAATATTGTCTGCTCTTTCACCCATTCAATTTATTTTTTAAATAAATGATTGTATTTTTCACTTCAAGAAGTTTAGTTTTTCTCTATTTGGCTCTTTTTAAAGTCAGCACATTAAAAGATGTTCAACATCATTAGCCATTAGGGAAATGCAAATTAAATACACAAGGAGTTATAATTACATACCCATCAAGATGGCTAGAATAAAAAATAGTGACAAGATTGAATGCTAGTGAGGAAGCAAAGACACTGGATCATTCACACACCACTGGTGGGAATACAAAATGGTACAGTCACTCTGGAAATAGTCTGGCATTTTCTTAAAAAAAAAACAAAACAAAAAAACACCTCAACATGCAAATACCAGACACCCAGCTGCTGTGTCCCTGGGCATTTATTCCAGAAAAATGAAGACATGTTCACACAAAACATATACAAGAATATTTACAGCAGCCTTATTCATAGGGTGAAAACCTGGATACAACCCAAATGTCCTTCACCAGGTGAATGGTTATATGAGCTGTGATAAGTCCATGCAATGGAAAACCATGGAATAACAGGGAATCTGGATACAACTCAAGTGTCCTTCACCAGGTGAATGGTTATACTAGCTGTGGTATGTCCACACAATGGAAAACCACAGAATAACAGGGAATCTGGTACTCACATCTGCAATAACCTGAATGAATCAGAACTATGCTGAGTGAAAAAAGTCAATCCTAAAAAGTTACAGACTGCATGATTCCATTTACAGAACATTCTCTCAATGATACAATTATAGAAATGGAGACCAGATTTGTGATTGTCAGGATTTAGGGTACGGATGAGGGTTGGAGGAAAGGCGTTGTGATATAAACAGGCAACACAGTGGAACTGTTCCGTGTTTTGAGTGTATCAGCCTCAATATCCTGGCTGTGATGCTGCACAACAGCCCTACAAGGTCTCACGACCTTGTGGGGAACCGGCTGAAAGGCATATGGGATCTCCCTGTATGACTCTTAACCACTGCATGTGAATCTACAATTAACCCACATACTAAGTCTGATTAAAAATGAGGAAAAACCAAATATTGTATGATTTCATTCATATGAGGGACGTACTGGCATCAAATATCAATAACCTTACATATACAGATAACACCACTCTTTTGGCAGAAAGCAAAGAGAAATTAAGGAGCCTCTTGATAAAGGTGAAAGAGGAGAGTGAAAAAGCTGGCTTAAAACTCAACATTCAAAAAACTAAGATCATAGCATCCAGTCCCATCACATCAAGGCAAGTAGATGGGGAAACAGTGGAAACAGTGACAGACTTCATTCTTGGGCTCCAAAATCACTGAGGATGGTGACTGAAGCCATGAAATTAAAGGACGCTTGCTCCTTGGAAGAAAAGCTATGACAAACCCAGATTGCATATTAAAAAGCAGAGACATTACTTTGCCAACAAAGGTCTATATAGTCAAAGCTATGGTTTTTCCAGTAGTCATGTATGGATGTGAGAGCTGGGCAATAAAAAAGGCTGAGTATGGAAGAATTGATGCTTTTGAACTCTGAAGTTGGAAAGATTCTTGAGAGTCCCTTGGACTGCAAGGAGATCAACCTAGTCAATTTCAAAGGAAATCAAGTCTGAATATTCATTGGAAGGACTGATGCTAAGGCTGAAGCTCCAATACTTTGGCCACCTGATGTGAAGAGCCAACTCATTGGAAAAAACTCCGATGCAGGGGAAAAATTGAAGGCAGGAGGATAAAGGGATGACAGAGGATGAGATGGTTGGATGGCATCACCAACTCAACAGAAAGGAGTTTGAGCAAATCCCAGGAGATAGTGAAGGACAGGGAATCCTGGTGTGCTACAGTCTATGAGGTTGCAAAGAGTTGGACATGAATGAGCAACTAAACAAAAATAACTGGCGTCAAATTCTTAGAGATAGAAGGTAGAAGGGCGGATGCCAGGGGCTGGGGGAGCGGGGATGGAGAGTTAGCCGTGAATGGGGACAGAGTTTCAGTTTTACAAGATGAAAGAGTTCCAAAGACGGGGTGGTGATGATGGCTGCACAGCAATATGAATACAGTTAATGACAATTTACAGAGAAAAATAGTTAAGGTAGATTTCATGCTACACATATTTTCCCACAACTTCAAAAAAAATTACAAAAATAAAAACCACAAACCCTTCTAAAGATGTACTACTGTATGTGGAATAAAACCCAGATGCCTTCCCAAATTTTGGCACCCCCAGGATCCCACTTCCCCTCTCGGGCCCCTTCTCTGTCCACTCTGTCCACAATGGCCTGAGCACCAGACCACAGGTTAGCAGAGGCAACAGGCTTTGTACTGGATTTGCATGTGGGTGACCCCACTGCTCAGAATATTCGTCCTCTAGATCTGTGCACGGCCGCTCCTCCTCCTTCGGACAGGAGCCCGAGGGTGCAGTGGGGCACAGAGCGAAGTGTGGGCTCAGCGCTGACCAGCACTGGCCTCTGTCTCTCGCTGCTCCTTTCAGCAGGGTGACGGGTGACGTTAATAACACACAACCCGCCAGGCTGCTGTGGGGCTTCAGCGAATCAGTACAGAGAAAAGGCTTCAAACAGTGCCTAGCACTCAAAAAATACGTAATAACAATACTTATCAATAGCATCTCAAAAATATCACAGAAATCATGTCCAATGAAAGAAGGCAGAAACAAAGGATTTCATATTCTGTGATTCTATTTATAAGCAATTCTAGAATAAGCAAACTAACCTATGGTACTACAATGAAATTAGGGGGCAGAGTGGGGCAGGGACCAGGGGTAGGAATTGTCCCAGGCAACTTGATTAGGAGGGTGATTATATCCGCGTATACACTTGCTAACATTCATCAACTTGTGTGCTTAAAATCTGTATGTACTCTTGTATGTAAATTACAACTCAACAAAGAGGATTTTAAACCCTCACCTGCACAGAGCTGTCCTTGGCCACACCCCGCTCCTGCTCTGCTCTCTCCCGCCCAGCTTTCCATGCCCCTCATCGCTTCCATCGCCCTCTGGTTGCCCCTGTGTCTCCACGCTGGACCGAGACTCCCTGAGGCAGAAGCGCCGCTGTCCTCAGGCCCCATCTGTCCTGAGCAGCTGGACCAGTGCCGGGCACAGAACAAGTGCTCAGCAAGCACCTACTAAGTGCAGGAGCGAAGAAAGAGCAGGGGACAGGCGGGTCTGGCCCTGAGCACTGCTGGTGCGGACGCCAGAAAGGACCCAGAGGTCACGGACAATGCCATCCTCATTTTTGACATGAGAAAATGGAGGCAAAGGAGAGTAAGTCATCTTCCCAAGGTCAGAATTAATGGTGGAAGCAGGTCTGGAGCTTGCCTCTCCTAGTCTTTCTTACTTATACAAATATGGCTCAATTCACACGTATAGACATACTCTATAAACATTCACAAAATGCCTATAAAACATAATATGAAAATTTAAAAAGCATATTATTTTGAAAGCCCTGTTAACTATAAAAATATTATTACAACCAGATCTACTTCATTCAAGCATTAAGTTGTGACTTCCAATACAAGTGTGAATTTAAACACATCTTTCTTGCAGCACTTGAAATGAAATGGTAATAGGTTAATGGATGTTCGAGTATTTAAGCATGGACAATCATGAGTCAGACTGTTTCTAAGTCACCTGGGATGCTGTTTCCTGCCCATACTTCACAATTCAGCTCATTCCGAGCAAGTCGTCTCACAAAACTGACTCCAGGTTTGAAATATTTAGTCTATAAACCTTGCGTTCCTAGGAAAACACAGGCCTGTACACTTGTGGTTAGACATTCCTGTCAGGTAGGCTAAGGGTGCAGTTTGAGCATAAGAACCTGCAATTAAGCAAAAGAATGGCACTGCACAGAAGAAGTTTCTGCGTCCTAATCTGATAACTGCCAACATAAATTACCTCCCGGAGGTAAGAGAACTACTGAATGACATCAGCATTCACATTTCATATTTTGAGAAATAAAAGGAAACAAAGAACATACATCTAAGCTGAAATAACGCAGAACAATTTTATTATCGAATTAGACTATACTTATAAGATAAGGCTATACTCATCTCTGACGTGCAAAAATTGCAAACTAACTGGATTCAGTAAATCAGTAAAATAAATAAGCACTTTTTTCATCTTTTCAGATAAATAAAACCTATAATTACCAATTCACAATTCTAAATATATCTTGTTCTCAATTCTTTCAAAATATTGTTTGCTTTTCCAAGATATATTTCTCCTTCATTAGCACCACTTTCTCCTGAGGTCTGTTATGTCTCTTCCCCCCGCCCCCACGTCCTGGTGAGGATGTTTACACTATGACAAGAATTGCCTTCACACTCCTCTTTCATTCTGTTTTTCCATTATTGCATCTCTGCTCTGCACGGCACCAGGCCAAGCAGGGCGGTAAACACAAAGCCGTCTTAGATGGTCAGGACCCAGGGGAGGTGAAAACCACTTGAGGAGACAGAATCTACAAACACAGTACAGGGTCGTGACTCTTGCTAGCTAATGTCTCCAGGTGAGATGTTGAAAGAAAGAGTGGCCATGTCTGGCACATGCCCGTTGTCAGCACAGACCCTCAGCTTAACTGCTCCAGACCCAAGACACTTGCTCCAGGTGAGACTCCTGCCTTCCCACCTTATCAGTGCCCTGTGAAGTCCTCTGCCTTCAGCCCCTTTGCCATGGAACCTCCCATACTCAACATTTCAGGAGCTGGGACCTGGACCCCCTTGGGAGGCCCTGCTCCCTGCTCCTTGGGCCTCAGGAGGAGCCCCGGCTGCCACCCCAGCTTCTCCTTCAGTTGGCCAGGCTCTGCAGTTCTCTAAACACTCCAACATGTTTCCTTTGTGCTTAGCCAGAGGCATCCTCTGTGACTTGCAGCCAAGAGCATCTTAACTAATATGATGGAACTCTCTGGGCTTTGCTCACTGGCATGTATGGTCCACATACACTGCAAAGCCTATAAGTAACACTACAGCAACCATCCCCAAGGTTAGCCAAGCTTTCTTCGCTAACCTTGAATGTGGTGCACACAACTGTCTCATGACCGGATCCCCTTGGCCATCTACCACCATGTCACTCTTAACAAAACAACCCAAAACAAATGTCTACACCTGAATTATGCCTTCTTTTTGTCAAGAATTTCTGAAGATAGGGACCAACAGATCCAATACAGAGAGGATAAAGAACACACATGTAGGCATGTTCACTGTTGATGTGGGTATGTGATTGTGCGAGCCTGTGGCTCATGGCAAACCCAGGCTAACCTATAGTATTTCAAATTGAAAGCTGCTATTCTAAAACAGGAGGAAAAAGATGAAAGCAGTATAAGGAAAAAATAAATCAAAAGCACAAAGAAGGTTCGGCAAAATAAAGTGAAAAGAAGAATTGGCCTGATGCAGAAGAGAGCCTGATATGTAGAGTCAGCAGACCTGGGTTGGAGTCCCGGCTCTGCCATTTGTCAGCTATTGCCCTTGGGTGGGTCATTTAACAACTCCAGTCTTCAGTTCTGATAGCTAATTATACCTGCCTCAGAAGGCAACTCTGAGGATTAGAGAAGATATGTTTAAAATGTACTCAATAACAGCTGCTGTTAATATTATTAATAGACTATTCAACTAATTTTTCAAGTTGAGAAACATTAGACTCACTGTGCTCTTGAAAATGGGGGGAAAAAAAAGGTCATTTAATTTTAAGCCTAAAGCTCACATTTCTAAGGTTATGAGATAACGTGGTGGGGAAGGGGTGGCAAGGTGAGGTTCCTCCTTCCCTCAATGACAGTCCATCTCTCCTGTGTGTTAGGGTGCTGACCCCAGGGAATCAGGGTAAAAGCCGATGGAGAGGTTTGAGTTGTTTCAATAGGTGTGAAACACCTTCAGCCAAATGTTTCATTTTTAAATGATGCTTCTCATGGTCCAGAACAGATCTAATGCCATCTGAGTTTTGTCTGCCAACCATCTGGGCAGAGGCCATACATAAGCGCTCTTCCATCTGAGGTCTGAGCTGGACTTTATTAGAAGTGTAAAGTAATACATCTGTGAATGATGCATAAACTTGTGGAGATAACCACGCAAGTACTGATTTATGATATCTTGCACAGCAGGTACTTAATAAATATGGGGGTGATGATGAGGTGGAAAATATGAAACTAAAAGGCCTTGAGAAAGTGTAAATGTCCATAATCAGCCTCATCTCATCTCTTAAAAAGAAAAAGCCACCAGGCATATTACTCTACTGAGACTGGAGATTTATCAATCGCTTCACGGTGTAAGCAGACTGTCTGTCTGCTATGACACTAAGTTAAAGCCCTATGAGCATCTTTGTCTTATTGGCTCACCAGGAATTAAGCAGTCTTCAGCAAGAAACCACAAGTTAAAAAAAAAGAAGCTTACAAAATTAAGAGTTGTTTCATTCTGCATCCTTTTGTGCTTGAATAAATGTTGTCTCAGGAACATAGCTAGACAATGGATTAACAAATGAATTACTATGTAGTTATATGCTACTGAATGAAAATAGTCCTCCACCACTGACACTAATTACAAGCTCCAGTGTTTGGGAGGAAGCCTAAGTCAACGTACCCGCCTTCCGAGGACTGACTCTGCACCTGTGCCCAGCCACGCTGTGCTCAACACGGGACCCTCCAGAACACTGCAGGGGAATCTCTCTCGGCCACCTTGCTCTCAGCCCCACCACCTCTAAGAGGGTGAGAAACTGATGCCTTGTCTCTGCTTCACCCCAATTCCAGAGGCATTTTTTATAACTGGAATCAATACAAAGGTGGACACCTAAGCAAGTTTCAATAAAATACAGAAAAAGGACAGAAGTTATCCCATTTCCCAAGGTAATTTATATTTTTACTAGAATTTTAAAATATGGTTTTTACATATTTCACTATTTTTCCTGTTTTCAATAACCAAGATAGAAACATTTGCTAAATAAGCTTAAGAATTGTGTAGGCACAATCAGAGTTCTGAAGCCCAGGCAGAAGAGTGGGGATTCTGGTCTTAAAGACAGGACGGAGGGGATGGTCAAGTGGGGAGAAAGCATATTTGAAAAACCATTTAGCAAATTCTCTTACACAGATCCTTTCTGGGAAAAAAATAAAAGCATTTTCTTCTCACAGGTTTTTTTTTTTTTTTTTCCTGAGTGTAACCATCTGATGGCATAAATACTTGACATTTAGCCCAAGATTACAGCATTTCATGATTCTTTCAGAAATGTCCATCCTCAAAACCTTTATATTCAGTATATTATCTTTAAATTACATTGCAAAATGCCCATTTATGAAATATATCCCAAATGTTCTTTTTAATCTCTTAAAGCTTCCAAATGCAGAAACTATCTGGCATTAGATAAATATCTTAAATGGGAGATAGGCAAGAACACCTTGAAATAATGCTTATCTAATCACAAAGCAACTGCTCTGCAATAGATGGGTGAACCACTAATTAGATGGAGGGAAATAAAACTGTCATGGTAGGATAAAAGGATAAAGAGAAATAAGCAGTAATTACTGTTTTATCGTCAGAGAAAGTAGTATCAAACGTGGCTCAGTAGAAAGAGGGGAAAACCCTATAGCTCTGTAAGTAAATACCAGAACTCATTAAATTAGTACTTGGAGCTCAGCACAACTCAGGATGACAACGACGTCTCAAAAAAGTGCGTTCAGAAAAAGGAAGAAAAAAACATAAAGAGTGAGTGGGGGTGCTTTAGTTAGGGCATGTGGTGTACTGAAGAATAACATTACATGACGCTTTTCTTAAACTGCTTAAAAATTTCCAAGCCAGTCTTAAAACAGCTCTTGATTAAGACTGAGGTAGGTCTACTGTAGGCCAGGTTACTCTTCCTGAAGCTTAACTGGTACACTTAATAGGTACCATGGTACCGACCGGTGCCACGAGACGTGTTTCGAACTGCAGAGTTTGGGACAACTTACATCCTGCTGCTGGGGATGATCTTGTGCCCCTCTCGGAACCACGTCACCTGGGGCCGGGGGCAGCTGCTGATGGGCGGCAGGCTGAGGACGGCCGCGCGGCCTTCCGAGACCACTCGTCTCTCGTCTGCATCCGTGAAATCTCCCATATCTGCAGAGGAAAATCAGACTTCTAAGTTCCAGAAGACTCTTTTTGAGAGGGAGGGAGGTGAAATATGGCCACTGCATTTTATGGCGAAGTCACCGACGTCGCCCTGATGAAGCAGTGAGGCCACAGCGCAGGAGCGCTGGCGGGGGAGTGCGGGCTGGGGCGGGGTGAAGCAGGCCGGAGGAGCCGCGGGCCTCCAGGGTGCCCACAGGACGCCTGCCTCGGCAGAAGCCGTGAGCCTTGTGCTGCTGCTTCAACGGGACAAGCGCACGTTTGCAACCGATTTTAATACTGACTTCTTTGTTGGAAAGCATCCTCCTGCTGCGTGAAGCATTTCCCCAGAAGCGCTGAGAAAATGCCTTCGGATACCACCCGGATCTCTGCAGCTGGTTCTGCCCAGGCAGCCCTGCTCAGCTTCGCCTCTGTTTCTGGGGTGAAAGCTTCCTAAAAGAATCTTCGGGAGCAGTGTGTTCTTAACCATTAGTTTACTTTTGGAGGGTTCTCTAGACCCCATGCTGCTGACTTAATTCGGGGCAGGTAGGTTTTGTTCCAGTGCTTGTGCTACTGGTTTAGAGCATTTAAAAAACAGGATCACAGGAAAAAAAACCCAGACATTACCATGTGGGTATATGTGGGCAGTTTTAAAATTAGTACCATCTGAAAGGTTTGAAACACTTTCATATGATGAGTAGCTACAGATATATGTATATACACATGGATATTGAATTCATATAAATTTGGAGCAGTCTATAAAAGATCTCTATTATCAATGAATTTGTGCTTCAAAAGAAATTATTTACTATGTTGCAAGCAGCATTTAATAGTCTAGGAAATAGATGAAACAAGTTAATGAAACAGATTAGGATATTCACAGTTAAAGTGAAATTTTTTATCAAAGAGTAGAGAAAATCGAGATAAGAAAGTCTTTTCCTAGAGATAAAGGATAGCAAGGATATAAATGATTAAGGAGAAAAAAGCCCAAAATTAAATTTTATAAACTAGTACTTAATATATTATACTAAATTCTAAGCTTATTCAAATATATTTTGAGTAGTGACCTTAATTTTTTATTTATGAATTGTTTTCAATTATTCAATTGAATAAAAGTTCTGAATTATTCTGCAGACAGGTTTAGTTCAGTGACTTCACCACCACAATTCAGAAAAATGAAGCCTTCCTAGTAATTAAAACTAAACACGTATAGCATCAGCAACTTACACAGTCACTAGTAATTACAGGGTAAAAGTAGAATAACTAGAAATTATTTTATTTTATACAGTAACACTGAAAACTGCAAGCCTTAACTGGGGTCAAAATGACAAGTGAGAAAATACCATCATCATTGGTTGACATGACCCAATTTAGGAGCTCTTTAGAGTTCTCTAAAATCTACTATGATGCATTAATATGCAATTTAAAATGTCAACACTTTTTGCTTTCTTTTAAATGAAGAGACATTTTGGTCATAAATTCAGAATATAATAAAGCCTACAGGCCACTTTACACGGACCCTACCCGTCACAGATTTTGGACTAAAGTATTAATACTAAATATTAATACTGAAGTATTAAATGCTTTGAATTGGCTGACTCCCCTCTCCACCATTCTGCTAAACGCTACACCAAAATTCTAGTCCCCTGTGTTCTGATATCCCCTCTGGTTACTTTTAAAAGTTTCATTCTCCAAAATGGTCTGCTCAGTAGAGAATTATTAACTCAGTCCAGAATTGAGACATGCTATCCATGTACTTGGGCAGCTGAAGGATTTCTAAACAAATCATCATTGGAGAGAACTGGTTATGAACAGACAAAATTTTATCTGAGTTTAACTTTTTTATTTTAAAAACATCTGAATCTGAATATAACAAAAGCTGAGAGCAGCTAATTCATAAAACACAAGGCATCTTGCTCATTTTTCCTATCCTCCACGGTGCCTTATCTCCTGAATTGAAAGAAGTGGCATTCGCCTCACCAGCCCCACCATCATCGTCGGACCAGCTGCATTCGATATTTACTTATCTCTCAACCAATCTTAGCAATTATCCTCTTCCAAATAGAACCCGAGATAGAAACTCAATTCCCACCATGGTCAAAGGTGATTTTGATTAGCGTGCCCACAGACACTGTTTTATTTAACGTTTGTAGATGTTTTCAATGTGCACATACATGCGACTTGAACTTCTGATCTTCTTTGCAAGAGTGCTCCCATTCTGTTTCGAACAACGCAGCGGTAAAACCCGGCATCCAGCCTTTGCAAAGATGGAATAACGTACCTGCCAAACAGCAAAAAGCAGTGTTAATGGTTGTATAACTACACAGCCAGCCTTGGCATCCAGTCTAGTATATTTTGGTATCTAGCAGCAAACATATTTTATTTTTGGTAAATTAGTATCTATGCACCTCTTTCCTGACCAACACACTTACTGCAACTGCAGTTTATCTGTGAGGTTACGTAATGGCTGTTTGTCTCTTCAACTAGGCTTTGACTACCCCCTGCAGTGAGGTTCTGGACCTGTCTTATTCACCACTGTACCTCAGGCCATCCTGTAGACACATCACCCAAAATGGCCTGAATGAAAGAGAACTGCTAAGTAGCTGAAAAGCATTCCACTTAAACTAGGCCTTTTGATTTTTTTTTAAATTCCCTTTCTCAGAATTTCTAAAAATTCTTTCTAGAACTGCAACAGTCTTGGCATGTTATGTGCTCCTGCATCACAGTTCAGACAACGAGGGATGAGACACAGGTGTTATTCAGGCAAAGCGAGAGGGACGCCAGGGGACAGCTCTGCTCCCCGCAAAGAGCAGACGCCTTCCAGCAACATTCACTTCACATACCTGCCTTTCTTCTACACATATGGCCTGATATTAACTTTTAAGTCTTTCCTGATTGACTAAAAGGCTATTTTATTTGTATTTTCCATTCCTATGATTATGAACAACCATTCCTCAAATCAAAGCCTTTCTATAAAGGTCAGTAAATATTAGAGGGCGGGAAAGTAATTAGAAGATATGGTTTCCATAAAAGCCCTGGTTTTTTATAATTCAGGGATTTTTTTTTTTTTTTGCTTTTAACTTTAATTGAAGGATAATTGCTGTACAATATCATGTTGGTTTCTGCCGCACATCAGCATGAAATCAGCCACAGGCACACACATGCCCCCTCCCTTTTGAACCTCCCTCCTTCCTCCCATCCCCTCCCCTCCCCTCCCACCCTTCTAGGTTGTCTCCAGCACTGACTTTGAGCTCCCTGTAATGCAAGATGTTTTTAAGTCCATAAACAAGCAGGAGACACAAGGGAGGACCACTTGACGTGAGTTCTACAGCTCCGGAGCTCAAATCTTTCATGCTACCTAGGAGAGCGCATTTCATTGGTTTCTAAGCTATGTTCACCAAGAAGCAAGACTTGAGTTCTGGATACTTTTCACACATGGGAGGGTGCTATCCCAAGAAGGAAAAAGAGAGCTTGAACCCAATCAAATAGTTGCCTACTTTCCCAAAAAGAGAAGACACCATGATGCTATCCTTCTCTAATAAGATGCTCTGCTAATAGATACCTGCTGCTGAGTCACATCAGTCGTGTCCGACTCTGTGCGACCCCATAGATGGCAGCCCACCAGGCTCCCCCGTCCCTGGGATTCTCCAGGCAAGAACACTGGAGTGGGTTGCCATTTCCTTCTCCAGTGCATGAAAGTGAAAAGTGAAAGTGAAGTCTCTCAGTCGTGTCCAACTCTTAGCGACCCCATGGACTGTAGCCTACCAGGCTCTTCCGTCCATGGGATTTCCCAGACAAGAGTACTGGAGTGGGGTGCCATCGCCTTCTCTGAATAGATACCTAGTTATCTAGTAATAGGTATCGTCAACTTAAAAATACTTCCTCTTACAAAGTATAATCAGAGAAATGTAAAAAAAAATAATCATCAGGTAAAAGGCACCAAGTAACATACACTTTATTTGCTCAGTTCCTACACATACCTTGAAAGCATTTATATTCAACTAATTGCTCATCTTTTTACTCAAGTATGTCCAATTAGTCAACCAGAAAAAGGAAATGATAGGCATAATTTTTAAGTGAATAAAACATTTGGACAATACAGGTAATTCAGTATTAAGCAAATATTAATCAAAGTGTGTTTGCCCCCTGATAACCATCATGAGATCTTATGGCAAGATTAATAAAATATTTTATGAAAAAATACTGCTGAGCCTTAGTCTTCAAGATTTTATTCTAAAAAAAAAAATTTATTCTATACTGAAGAATGGTTCTTCTCAAACAGAAAATTAATTAGTGAAGACAACCAGAACAATACCAAACTGAACACAGAGTCAATGCCATTTATTTAAATTACAAATCAAGATGAGAAGGATGAGCAGCTTTGATTATTATATACTGTGATTATAATAAGGGAGAGTTTTGAGATTAGGTTAAAACAAAATCAAGAAAAGTTTTTGGAAAAGAAATAACAGAAGTTACTGGAGTACATATTTGAAAAACTACAAGAACAGTTTCATCATTGCAACTTAACCACATTTATACGATTGTTATTAATATTTTTTTTGCAATACCCTGAATAGCTTTTACGTTCTTATGAATTTCTATAGTAATCCTATGTACTAATACACAAAAACAGCACTGCTTTCAAACAGGGAGAAGCAGACAAAAAACTGAATATTAGGCATATGCTGCTTTGTACTGTCTCTTAGTCTAATGTCTCACCAGGGAAAGAAATATACAAAAAAGTTGCAAAGTATTCCACCTAATACAGGAATTCCTACACAAATTATATTCACCCAACAGATGGGAATATTCAGCACAAGCCTATTGTTTACAAACATACACTTTTAAGCAGAGAAAGCTTCCTGACTCTTTGTAAGAAAGCATGATAAAATCTTAGCACCACATGCCACTAAAATATAGAAAATGCCTGTTTCCATTTCAAAAAACCACACCAGGGAACATTTGTATTCACAGTTTCACGGCAGAATCTACTAGACCAACAGAACCTTTTCTGGGGCCAGTTCATTTTCAGGAGGAGCAAATTAAAGAAAATCGAACACAAAATCACAACAAACCCAAGGGTTTAAATGTTCTTTCTGGTATGTAGAGTACCTCAGCTCTGAACTGCCACTCGAAATGGGCAACGGCGACAACCTCGACTTTCTCTAAGAAGCCGTCCTAGGTCCAATTCAGTCCTAACAGTTGCTTGACTAGCCCTACCTGGAAAGGATGACCGACACCGTCCGCCCAGGGTCTGCGCCGTGTTGCTGTGTTTGGAGAGTTCTTGGCCCCATTAACAGGGCACAGAGATGAGACAGTGCACGGCCCCTGCACACACACAGTCTGGACACTTGGGGCTGGGGCTGGGGCAGGTGCCCAGCCAATCGGGGCGGGGGCTCTACTGGTGGCACCACGGTGCAGCAGGACCCGCCGGGGCTGGCGGTGGGGGTGATCCGGCTCTGGTGGGCCCACTTCCCTCTGCTGCCGCCCAACGTCCAGCCAGCCCTGACACTGTGAGAGCAACCCAATGACCCGGTGTCAACTTCCTTTATTTCACAGACGCTTTGACTGACCTGTCCTGGAACGCCCCAGAATGTAGCTGACATAATTTTGGTTGAAAAAACATCTTAAGTTACTAGGCACTCATAATGGTCACAGAAAAACCTCAATAATGCCTTACTGAATAATCTCTTTTTAAAAAATCATGGCTTCCTGGCTAACCACTAAGAAGCATTAAGTGGTAAATAGTCCCCAAGAAACTGAGGCTAATTAACATATTATGAGGAGTATCCCTAACAAGAGTCACTCAAATTTTAGAAAGTATCTGACAAAATACTGTTTCAGCACAGTTACAGCTGAGCAGATATTCCCAACAAGAGTTAGACGCTCTAAGCACACAGGTCTACAGAATCCTATCAAGTTCAGAATAACAAAATTACATCCTCCTTGTAGAAAAGAAAAGCCATACTTCTCCCTCTAATGGCAGGGACGTAACTCAATCCGTACGATTTTTCATACCCATTTAAATTAATTTTTTTTTCTTTTTGGGGGGCCTACATTCATTTTATGCTACCACAGACAAGACTATCCCCCACAACTTTAATTTTTTTTACACTGGCATGGAAATATATATTTTGCATGAAAATAAACAACCAAGTTCTATAATAAACTTTCCTATTTTGGCCCAAAGTCCAGTGTTTTCTTTTTTTTTTTTAATATTTATTTTTATTCATTTGGGTGGTTTGGGTCTTCATTGCATCAGTGGGATCCTTAGTTGAGGCATGAGGGCTCTCAGCTGTGCCATGTGGGATCTAGTTCCCTGACCAGGCTTTGAACCTGGGAGGGAGGGCTGAACTCCCAGCCTGCACTGGGAGTGCAGAGTCTTAGCCACTGGACCACCAGGGAAGTCTTCCATTCTTTAAAGTGTTAAGAAAAAAAAAATACAAAACTAAGCTGTTTATATCCTTCTTAGAACTAACGCAATTCTATTTTTGGAAACAAGATGACAAATAATTGTATTTTCAATTTCATTTTTAAAAATTTCCCATTTGAAACTTTAAAATACAGCAACAGTCAAAAGTGGAATGAATCTATAGTTGGTTTTTTCCTCAAGTGAATAGTGAAATGAAAAATCCAGACTGAAACTTGTTAAGAAAGAGATGGACCCAAAATTTTGAAGCATTGTCCAGCTAAGTAATATGTCCTAGACATATTAGGGTTATGTTTTGAATTCAAGAGTTAATCAGTATGAAGTTAAAGTAAACAGCACAATAAAGATGGAACTTAGTCAATGGGAACATTATAGCCTCAAAAGTTCTAAATTCTGAATTTTATTTACTTAAAAACCTGTATTAAGTTGAAGAGGCAACAGACAGGTAGGCCCCTCCTGGGATTGGGCTAGGAAGCACCTGTGTGTCTGTCACACTTTTGAGAACATAAACCTGAGGACTACAAGCGCTCCAGAGAGCAAGCAGATGCTGAACACCCACAGACCAGTAACTACATGTGAGCTGTGTATTCACTTATAAAAACTAACTCAAGATTTCAAAGTTAACACTGAAAAGTTCCAAAATATCTTCTCCTGGGGTTGTGGTTTTTGTAATTTTCTCTAACAGGAACACTGTTTTGGGATCACTCATTCCTCATCCATTCCTAGCTTCAATCATCAAACCAGGGACAGAAAAACAGAAATTTACATTCTGGGAAATACGGACACATGGCTGAAAATAGTCTGTCAGATACGTGATTAGGAGAAAGTGAAAGTGAAGTGGCTTAGTTGTGTCTGACTCTTTTCGACCCGGTAGACTGGAGCCTACCAGGCTCCTCCCTCCATGGGATTTTCCAGGCAAGAATACTGGAGTGGGTTGCCATTTCCTTCTCCAGGGGATCTTCCTGACCCAGGGATCGAACCTGGGTCTCCTGCATTGCAGGCAGACACTTTAACCTCTGAGCCACCAGGGAAGCCCAAACACCCCTCAAATCAGAAAGAACAGAGCCTCAGAAATTTTTGTGAAAGACCTCAGGTTTTTTAGAGCTAACAATCCTTTATTCCATCTGTTTACTTATTTCTTTATTTTGCCAGGTTCTCTAGAGACATTAAAAAAATCTAAGACCATTATATGAAGGGCTAAAAATATGAAGAGAAATGTCAGTTCCTACACAATCAAACTGATCCACACCAAACACAATGGAAAGAGAATCTAAGCTATTAAGTGTTACAATATTAGCATAAGTGAATTAGAAACAAATTAAAAAGCTTTCACTCATCTGGTTGGAAGCATTTGTAGACAATTATGTACACACTTGTTTGGTCATTCTGGTTAAAGTTCTTAGATTAGACAATGATGATTAGACGAACAAGGCAAATGGAATTAATTGTCTAAATCCAAATCACCTCCAATAAGAACTTTTAAAAGTTCAATGCTGATTCTGCTTCAGAAATTCTCTGCAAAGAATCATATCTGCTATAACCACACGGAGTCGAAAAGATAGTCAATTAAAATCAGAAGTAAATATAAACAATACACAACTGAGTAGGAGGAATATAAGTCTTGTGACAAACTATTAATATTAGAGATCAAAATCAAACAAGACAGCACAGACTCATACCGTGAAAGCCTTGAAATTCAACATGGGATACTCTGACCAGGAATGAGATGAGAATAGTCCGCCCACTTTCACCTGCCAGAGTTTATCTTCCCCTTCCTAATTGACAGAAGGACCTGATGCCTTAGGAATGAGAATTTCATTTATTAATTCCAGGGCTTTAAATATAGCCTTGTAATATAGAAGAAAGGCCAAAATTAGGCTGAAAGCTTTACACCTAGTGCCCAACCATTCACATCCTGGGCTCCAGGAAATAAGAAAGCTACCCCAAGTGTTAAGAGTTTGGGATTATAAGAGATTCTGCTTATTTTAGTCAAAGTGGGCAAGACTAGTTCATTTAAACCAAAACATAACCCACTGTTGTTGTGAGCTGGGCAGCTCACAGAGGACAGTGAACCGGAGGAATGTCCAGAAACAAGGCTGGGAAACTGAACAACCTGGGGACTTGGTCCTCTGTGGGAAAATGCAGGTGGGGGTTACCCTCAGTTTGGCTGGTTGGTGACAAAACCAACTGGTTACATTTCACTTAAGAAAATGGACATTTCCTGATGAGTAGGGGACCCAGCAGATTAAAAACAAAACAAAAGACTCTGTTAGCCTTTGACCTGCTTTGCTTTGTACTCCAAGGTCAACTTTGCCTGTTACTCCAGGTATCTCTTGACTTCCTACTTTTGCATTCCAGTCCTCTATAATGAAAAGGACATCTTTTTTGGGTGTTAGTTCTAGAAAGTCTTATAGGTCTTCATAGAACCGTTCAACTTCAGCTTCTTTAGCATTACTGGTTGGGGCATAGACTTGGATTACTGTGATACTGAATGGTTTGCCTTGGAAACGAACAGAGATCATTCTGTTGTTTTCGAGATTGCATCCAAGTACTGCATTTTGAACTCTTGTTGACTATGATGGTTACCCCATTTCTTCTAAGGGATTCTTGCCCACAGTAGTAGATACAATGGTCATCTGAGTTAAATTCACCCATTCCAGTCCATTTTAGTTCACTGATTCCTAAAATGTCGATGTTAACTCTTAACCATCTCCTGTTTGACCACTTCCAATTTACCTTGATTCACAGACCTAACCTTC